>LPNX010917502.1:1255911-1362902 GCA_001517045.1 Pseudotsuga menziesii
CCCAACTGTCTCGAAGAAGACCTCTCAGCTACCCACCAAAAACCCACCTGCAGTCTTAGGGAAGGAAGCCTCCAGCTCCAGTGACAGTTCGACGACATCTTCAGGTGAGCCTGTGCATCCACCATCTCCAGGTTACACATGTCCAATCACAGAAGAACCATGGCCTGGGCAGAAACCGTGACTTGTGGTCTTCACAGACATGTGTCCTTCTGTCTGCCTGCATGGGTTATGTTCAGGTTCTTCACTGGCCACGTGCCGCTTAATTTTAATCATGTTTGGTTTTCTTTGTTTATGTAATGTCCACGTGATGGCTTTTGCCACACCCTCCTTGAATTGTGGGGGTTTTGTCTATGTTNGGGATAATCATAAAGGTCCTAATTATTTATCTTCGCTTTTAAAAATACAAACAATGAGGTTTTGATTTTCAAGTTTAGGGAAACATTGCTTTGGTACTAAATTGAAGAGCTTATGAATGCGAGAGATGAGGATGGACCTTTTTCAAGGTTTATATTTACTATCATTTGATGTCCTTAGCTTTCCTTTTTGTGAGCGGCTTAATCCCAAACTTATCTTCTAAAGAAAAAGAAAAATCTTACTTTGCAAAAAGGGTTTAAATGTTGTCTACAACATTAAGGAATTCATAAAGCTTTTTAAGGAAGGAATTTTAGTCCCTCAAGGAAATTATATTGCTTCTTTAATTTTACAACTATTTATAATTTCGTAGGATCTCACTTAGAGAAATGCAAAAACTTATTTTACTTGTGTTTATACAACAATTTTTTTTTCTCTTTTTAATTAAAGCTTTGTATATTTTCTAAAATAATCAAATTTCATAAAAAATTAATTAAATTATTAAATAAATAAATGAGAAATGAATTTACAAAAAATTTCAAACAAAATAAAAACATTTAAATAAAATATAAAATTCATATCAACAAGAATTAAAACTTAACTTATATAATTATAATTAGCTTCCTAAATAAAAATTCATCAAATTAAAGTTTCATATTGATAAAAAATAAAATTTAAACTATATAATTAGCTTTATTAATTTTTTTAATCACATTAAAATTTCAAAATAAATTATTTATAAATTCTACAATATATCACATCAAAATTATTTAATTCAATTTTTAAAAGTAGTAACTAGATTTATATTTTGTATTTAATTATCTATAATAATAATAATGATTTTTATTAAACACAAAATAATTATTAATATTAAATATTACGACATAATAATATAGCTTGAATGGGGCTAGTGCTTAAGAATATGTGTTTCATCCTAAAATATTATAAGTTTAAATTTGAAGGGGTAGAGTATATACGTGTTTGTACACTTTGATTCATACACCAAATTAGTATAGCCAAATCAAATTGAATGAACTGAATTAAAATTGCTACTACTTCTTAACTTAAAAAATTATGCCTCCTAAATATTTCTCATCATTATCTAAACAATTGAATGATTTGTTTATAATTATAATTATAATTCTTGACTAATCTGATCTATTCCATAATTGATTTAAAATTTTAAAAGACTTTAAAATTGAAAATATATATTTTTAATTAATTATACAAATTAATCAACTGATTTATTTTTTCTATAAATATCTTTTTATTTCTCTATAAAGAATGTGTGTAAACTATCATATGCTGATTCTTAATATGTATTAAACAAGAGCCACGAGGTGGCAATGTCCCCACCTACTATTGCAGGAGAAGGTACTAGTGAAGAGATGAGCCTTTTAAGCAATGTTTTGAACAATTGATCTATATCTATGTGTATGTTAATTAATCTGATATGCATTTATATCTTTTATTTTAGGCTTCATTGAGCGGATTAACAAGATTAACTTGGGTGTAACAAGTGTATAGTCAGGATTCATTTCATGGTCGTCTATATCGTTATGCTCAAATTCATCTTGATTAAGATTTAAATGAGGTTAGTTAAATGGCTAACTCGAACCATTTAAGTAAACTCATTCTTTAATGGTTAACTAGAACCATTTAACTAAGCTCAATTGATGCTTAACCATTTAACCATTTAACTAACTTTTTGTTTTTTCAATTGATATTTTAAATTTATTTTTAAATCGGGGGGCTTCAAAAAAAATGACAAATGGCCCATCAACCACAAGTTAAGTGGTTGTATTAGTAATTACAAGCAATTTTATGCCATATAAACACATTTTTTTCACAAATACTAAAATCTCTATTTATCTGTGTCAATTGATTTATGTGTATACCCAAAATGAATAATTATAAAAATATTACCATGACTTTAAACTTTTAAAAATATACTATTACATATGACAAAAACTCTTATACTAGTTAGGTATGGAAAAGTACTTTGGACATATAGATTATAGAATTATTGAAAATTACTTTATGTTAATTAAGGATATATAAATTTAAATAAAAAATTAGGAAAAAAAACTTACTACTTAAAAGTTTTTGAATGATTAAAAATTATATTACGATTTACTTTTAGATATAGAGTATTGAATGATTGAAAATTTTATTATCATTTTATACATAAAACCGCAAGTGTGCTTAGCTTCACCAAATGACTTCTCACAGAGTTAAAAATTTTCTATGCACACTCTCTTATCCAATAATTATGGAATCTAAACATGACTATTTAAAATCTTGGGGTTTAGGAATTGCTAGAAACAAATTAGAGTCCATTGAGAAATTGGGATTTAGTAATTGCTATACGCAATTTCATATTCCATTGAGGATCTTGGGGTTGCTTTGTGGCATATAGGAAAGGGGAGCCAATGTTGGAACAATGCATGTAGTCGAACGGGTGGTTTGAACAGTGAAGTCATCAGAAAGAGCATGCACTATACCATTAGATAGTGCATATACTCGAGTTGTCCTAAGGTAGAGAAACCTTCAAATTTGAAATTGAATATAGATGAATATATGCAATTTGTAATAAATTGCAAATATATACCATTGAATACATGTCCCTCTTAACATGATTTTGGTTTGAGCCAATCATCCTTGATGTATGATAAGTAACTATCCACATAGTCAAAAATAAAAACGAGGAACGTTCTAAGCATTCATATGCGCTAATTCATCAAGATAAAAAGTAAGAAACGTGGGAGGCACATCGATTAGGTCTCTTCATTATTATTTCATGGGCAAGGAGAGTGGAAATACCTACAACATCCATCACCAAATGAAATCAGTGGCAAACGAAGGAATTCCTTGACTACTATTTGATATTTCAGCGAACTATACCTAAACTCATAAATTGGTATTGGGGTAGACCTCTTCCAGCTAGTAACCCAGCATGTAGTTTGAATCCTCCTCTAGGTCCTCCTACGAACATTATTCTATATCTAGGTTTCTCTATTTGACCGTTGTTAGGAGAGATATTCATGAACCTCTCGTCAAAGTAACTTACAAACTACAAATTACAAGTTATTTTAGAAATAATCAAAAACTAAGTCTACACGGCTAGAAAAGTGACTTGGGTCGACTAGTGATTGTTCCATGCACAAATCTCCCTTTCAAAATCAACTCAATAACTTGTCAACATATTGAGATATTAAATCTTTGGTGAAAAGCAAGCTTGCACAATCATGAAGGGTTAAATTCAATTCTTAAGAGCGTAATATCCTCTCTTTTAATATATATCATTGCCGAATCCTCTGATCTACAAACACCTAGAGCAACGAGCCCACCAGACGAATGAGAGAGTCATAAGCTATCTCTAAGAATAACCTAACCTATGGATTGTGTTTTCATTGGTATCATTCCATCAATATTGTAGCTCACTATGGATTTGTTAGTATCACAGTTATGTCACAAGGAAATCTTGAATAGTATAACATTTTCAGCAGTTATAAATATTTCAAAGGAAAAAAAGCTGCAAAGGAACAAGCATCTATAAGGCTACTAGGAAAGAAAGCTGGCAATCAGCGAAAAGCAACTGCTAGTAATCCACAACGCAAGAGAATATAATAATATTGCCAATGTTAAATGGTTATCTCCTCTCCTATTGGTAGTAAGTTACAAGCTATCTAATCCATTGTAGACATCCTAAAGAAAAGAAGCAACTATATAAACTTTCATTTTAGTTATTGACAAGCAATAAAAGAATAAGGCAGTCCAGAAGAGAATCTGTAGGTCAAACCCCACAACCATTTTCCTCAAGCCACATGACGAAATATACATGCACATACCTGTAAGAAATGTTGACAAGCACAAGTTGAAGGAAGAATCAAGAAATTGTCGTTAGTCCCTATACCACCAAAGAAAAAAAAACACGTTAGTGTTTCACTAATAGATAGTGGAATAATGCTAAGATATTGGTGCATACATGAATTTAAAGGAAATATTCATTCTCAAATTTGCATGGTTGAACTATTATTTTTTATCTGCAACAATTAACTACGTGTAATCCCAAACATTTTTCCTGGTTCCTGGTTCTCTTGTAGCTGGATAGTCCAGAACTACAAGAATCCTCGAAATGGAATTTCCACTCAACACCTTTTGGGAATAGTTTCTCTTTGGAGAGCACAGTACAATGAAAGTTGTGAGTTGTGAGCACAGTCCTTGGCTTGATTGAGATAGTTGTCACAAATAATTGCATTGCTATAAGAGGTTGTGTAATTGAAGCTGATAGTTTCATTGCAGCTTGTTGGTTCCCCTTGAGTTGTCAATGCCATATAACTCCAATATTAAAAGGCACTTATAAAAAATATTAGAAACCTAACAACACACCAATAGACATGAGGTAATCAAAACCTCCTTTTTTCTTTGAATTCAATGTAATGTAGGGCCTCTCTAAACCAAAAAACGTTTTATGCCTATCATTGAACATGGAAATCGAGATTTCAAATCCCAGGGAATGTACATTTCGCTACGTGATTATATGAGCAACCTCGATTTACTATGTGGGTATATTACTCCAAGGGTCTTGAGAGGCTATTATCAAGTAAGTAATTTGAGCCTTTTGGACTTGCACTCTGCATGAACTAATCTTAAAAATAACATATAGCATGCTCGAAGACAAGGAGACCAATATCAATAACAATACAAGCTCTGGTGATGATCTGGACCAACTCCCTCTTCCATGCACTAGGAGTAGCAACAATAGCATTGGCCCTTTTGGTGTGTCTGCTAAGCCTACTATGCATACTTTATGTCATGTATTTCAAATTAACAACCCACCAACATGTAATATCCCAAATCCCGATATTTTCTATTTCTAAGCAAATATGCTGATACAACTAGACATGCAAACTGCCATGCAAAAATCCCTATTTTATAGGAAAAATTAGGGTTAGTGTTTGTGAGATAGAATGAACACTTACCACTGATAAGCCGGCTAGACTGCTTCGGAGAAAGTATGCAAGCACCGAGAACTGGATCGAAGATGGGCATATCTCTTCTAGTTCCAGTGAACCCCCAGCAGCAAGAACCCCAGTCAGAAAAGGGTGACGCTTTCAGTGAAGGAGGTGTCAGATGAAGCTGTCGATTTCCAGGACTGATAGCCTTCCCGTGCTGGAGATAATTCCTGGTTCATGCAGGATTTTTGAGACCTCTAGGCAGGATAGCGACTTGCTTTGGTGAGACAGTTGCTCACGCCCCTAGGATCACGAAACTGCTGATAACTGCTCCGGATGAGCACAGACGGATATGATAATCACTAGGTGCCGGAGTATGATGCTAATGATGACAATGGTGCCTGAGTTTCAGAGTAAAGCTGAGATCTGAAGGACCAGCAATTGATTAGGCCTTTCTGGCTGAAAACCCCCTCCTTACGGCTGCACACGTGTCCCTGCAACGATCTATACCATATACTGGATAACTTATGAATGAATGAAGAACAAGTGGTGAACCTGTATGGCTTACCTTGAATAAGACTAGGACAGATGCTTCACTGCCGAAATCCTGTTAGTTGAAGACTCCGTCTCCAACCCCAACTGCTGTGCGGCACACTGTGCTGCTATCCAAGAGTTCCCAAAATAATTATAATCAAAAGTGAAGTCTCCTTTCGCTTTATCCTCTATTTATAATGTTCAACTGTGAAAACCCTAATCTTTGACCTAATTAGGTCACTTTATCTTCTAATTTGCCTTTGACTTGCATGCATGCGGATGGAGACTTAAAGAGTGCATGCATCATTAAATAATGCTTGGATGGCATGCATGAAGGTGGCCTTTGGCCCCGGTGGCCCTTCTTGACCTAATGATGATGCCCTAGATCTTCTATGGATGGCATCAGTCCTTAGCTGATTCCCTAGCTGTCAGTAACTGCTCGAACCCACAAGAATCACATAGGTTAGCGGTATTGGGCCTCAAGGCCTAATTGGAAGAGGACATTATAGTCCTCCCCGCTTGAGATTGCTTGTCCTCAAGCAACTTCAAAATGGGATGCTGCAATACCTGTTCACCTTCCCAGGTGGCATCCTCTGGTGGTAGTTCCTTCCATTGAACTAAGAATTCTCTGATTATCCTATTCCTGAGCTTCCTCTCTCTAGTCTGTATGATCCGTTCGGGAATCAGTATCAGCAGTCCTTCATCATCTAAAGGAGGCAATTCGGTGGATGGAGCAATGTGTTTCCCAAGGGTCTTCTTCAGATTAGATACATGGAACACATTGTGAATTTTGCTTTCCTGTGGAAGTTCTAGTTCATATGCCACCTCTCCCACTTTCCTGATTATTCTGTATGGTCCATAGAAGCGGGGTTTTAACTTCTCTGCTCCTAATTTCTTCTTAAGTGAGGAATGTCTGTAAGGCTGGATCCTTAAGTATACTAAATCCCCTACCTCAAAGCTCCGCTCAATCCTATGTTTGTCGGCATACAACTTTTGTTGATTCTGGGTTATTTGTAAATTCTCCTTTAATATTTTCAGAATGTCCTGACTGTCCTGTATCCAATCCTTAGCCTTAGGAGCCCTACTATCTCCAAATGCCAAATCTGCATAGTCCAAGGCCTCGTAACCATATAATGCCTTAAAAGGAGTCATCCTAATAGACACGTGATAGGTAGTATTGTAGCAATACTCCCCTAGGTGTAGCCATTTGATCCAGGTTCACTGCTTCCCTACTACATAGTTCCTTAAATATCATTTGATCCACTTGTTGACTATTTATGTTTACTCGTCACTCTGGGGATGATAACTCATACTAGTAGCCAGTTCGGTCCCCACCAATCTGAACAGTTCCTGCCAGAAGGCCCCCGTGAACCTGCTATCCCGATCACTAACAATGGTCTTAGGTAACCCATGTAACCTGAAGACCTCCCTGAAGAATAACTCAGCTACTTGAGCTGCCGAGTAGTCTGATGATATTGAGAAGAAATGTGCAAACTTGGTCAGTCTGTCAACTACTACATATAAACAATCTCACCCTTGGACCTTGGGCAATCCTGAAATAAAGTCCATGGAGATGCTTTCCCACTTCTGTTCTGGAATCGGTAGTGGCTGGAGTAACCCTGCTGGATGGGTGTTTTCAATCTTGTTTTGCTGACAGATGCTACATTCTCGGACATGCTGTATGATTTCCCCTTTGAGGCCCTTCCATGAGAACCTCTCTCTGATCTGCCTGTAGGTTTTTAAGAAACCTTGATGCCATGATAAAGGAGAATCGTGGGCTGCCTGAATGATCTTTTTCCTCAATGTGGATTCTGGAACGAGGTATATCCTGTTTTTGTAATAGATGATGTCATCCACAATCCTGTACCTGTCATCCTGAATTCGCCCGTCTAATAATTCGCAAGCGAATTTATTTTTGGAGTATTCTACTAAGAGAAGTGCTCTCCAATCCGTGGATATACTACTGAGAGATAATGGGGCTGGACACCTGGATAATGCATCAACTACTACAGTACTCTTACCTTTTACATACTCGATCTCAAAATCGTAGGCTTGTACTTTGCTGACCCATTTCTGCTGTCGCTCATTCAGTTCCTTCTACTCCAAGAAATACTTGAGGCTGTTATGATCGGTTTTGATTTTGAACTTACTGACCATCGGGTACTGTCTAAATTTTGTGAGAGCATGCAAGATGGCTGGCATCTCTTTGTCATATATGGAGTAATGGCGCTCGTAGTTCTTCAGTTTACGGCTCTCTAATGCAATAGGGTGATGATTCTACATCAACACTGCTCCTAACCCTTCCCCTGAGGCATCACATTCTACTACAAAGGGTTGTGAGAAGTCTGGTAATGCTAGAACTGGACAAGAAATCATAATAACCTTCATCTCCTCAAAAATTTTCTGTGCTAAGTCTGTCCAAGTGAACGCCCCCTTCTTGGTGAGATTTGTGAGGAGTGCTACAAATTGGGAGAATCCCTTAACGTACCATTGGTAATAAGTGCACAGACCTAGGAACCCTCTGAATTCTGTAACTGTTTTTGGCGCGGGCCAATCTTTGATAGCTCGGATTTTCTCCATGTCAACCTGTACTCCTTCTGCATTGATTACGTGTCCTAAATACAACATTTCCTTCATGCCAAACTCACACTTGGACATTTTTGCATAAAGCGAATGTTCTTCTAAAATACTCAATGCTTCGTCCAGGTGTTTCAGATGCTCTTCCCATGTTTTTTTGTAAATCAGGATGTCATCAAAGAATACGAGCAAAAACTTACGTAGCTGTGCTCTGAAGGTGTGGTTCATGCATGACTGAAAAGTGGCCGGAGCACTGGTAAGTCCGAAGGGCATGACCAAAAACTGATAGTGACCATAGTGACAGTGAAAAACTGTTTTGGAGATGTCCTGGTCCCTTACCCTGATCTAATGGTACCCCGAGCGAAGATCGATCTTGGAGAAGTATTGGGCTCCCCGAAGCTCATCCATGAGTTCGTCAATTCTGGGAATGGGATACCTGTTCTTAATGGTCTTCTTGTTGAGTGCTCGATAATCGATGCACATTCGCAGTGTACCATCTTTCTTTTTGACTAGTACTACTAAGGATGCGAAGGGGCTAGAACTGGGCCGAATATATCCAAGCTCCAGTAATTCTTTGATTGTTTTCTCAATCTCATCCTTGTACCTTTTGGGATGCCTGTACAGAGTGGTGATGACTGCTTGTGTTCCCTCCTCTAGCTTGATGATGTGTTCAAACCCTCGGTCTGGTGGTCTGTCTGATGGAAGGTCCCGAAAAACCTTTTCATGTTTCTGTAGCAAGGCTTGAATGTCACTTGGGTGTTGTGTGTTGGTCTCTGGGGGTTTCCTGAAAGTGACTAAACATTCTGCAGCCCATTCTATATCATCCTGTCGAAGTATTGCCTCCATCCTCTGTGACGAGACCAGTTTTGGGGGATAGGTGTTCATGCCCCTCAAAACTACTCGTTTTCCGTCTGGCCCCTGGAATTCCATTTCCATTGCCCTGTAATCTGTAGTGTATTTCCCTATAGAATAAAGCCACTGAACACCCAATACCACATGAGTATCCACTACATCCACTACATAAAAAGAGTCTGTCATCTGATAGTTACCTAAGGTGACATTCAATTCTGGGATCAAGTAGTTGCACTCCATGCTGGAGTTCCCGGCTACTGCTACAGTGAATCCTTCGAACTTCTTGGTCTGAATACCTCTTTTGGCTACCCAAGCGGAGTCGATGAAATTGTGGGTGGCTCCCCCATCAATCAATACTCCTACTCTGTGACCCTGTACTACTCCCCTGACCCTGAGAGTATGGAATCTTGGTACTCCAGATAATGTAGCAATGACTCCCTCTGGTGTATCACCCTGATGTGATTCCTCTTCTATGGCCTCCTGCTCATAATCGTCCTCATCACTGTCTGAATATACCTCAATGTAGTGAGCCTTCACCTTCCCTGCACACTTGTGTCCTGGTACCCATGGTTCTTGATAGGTGAAGCATAGCTTCTTCCTTCTTAGGTATTTCCTAGTGTCCTCGTCTAACCAAGTTTTCTTGGGCACATCCTGCTGGAAAGGTTTCATGTCCTTGTCCCTAACATGAAAATTGGTTTTCAGTGGGAATTTGTTTTTGGGGACTGAATCCTAAAGATCTCTTGCTCTGATAATGGTATCTTGCAGAGTGAGGGGTTTGTAGGCTTTCACCCATCCCCGTAGTGGCTCTGTGAGGGCCTCAGTGAATAACATAGTCAATTTTCTCTCTGACACATTTGTTACCATAACGGCTAGCCTCTAAAATTCTGAAATGAAAGCTTCTGCACTACCGGTCTGTTTGAGTTGAGCCAACTCCCTGAAATGTATCTCTGGATCTTTCCTATCAAACCTCTCTATGAGCTTCTGAGTGAACTCACCATAGGAATGTATGGTGTTGTGACCCAATGTCACCAATCCGTGGTACCACCACTTGTGAGCTTCTCCGTCTAGGTGAAGTGTAGCCAATTTGATGTCATCTGTCTTTGTCATGGGGTTGAGTTGGAAATAGGTGTCCAACTTTTGAACCCATATCCTCGCTGATCCTCCGCGAGTCCCATCAAAGTTTGGGATGGTCAACCTGCCCAAGGTCTTTTGCAACTCATAGTTGTGATTGAAACCCTTGTTGAAATTCCTGGGCCTGTTCCTACTCTTCATGTTGCAGAAATATGAAAAAGACATGGCAGCATGAAACTCATCTCCTAAATCTCTATACTCCTGTAGATAAGCCCAAAAAGGCTCGCTAGGTTCTACCTGCATGACCTGGCCCCCTACTGTATCTGTCAAGAAGTGAGGCATGGTAGGCCTAATAGAAGGTCTACTGTATATGTGTGGAGTATTATGAATGTTAGTGTACGCTACCTTTCCACTGCTGCTTGTAGATCCCCGATCTACCGGTGAGGGAGGTGTACTGTTGATACCTGTTTCTAGTTTTGCCGATAATCTGTTGATTGCATTGAGTACATCTTTTTGTCCTTTGGCTAAGTTTTGCAATGCAGAGACCAAGCTCTGAAACTCCATCCGATCCTCTTCTTCTCCCATTCCTTTTCCCCTATTCGAATGTATACCTATTTGTTCCATGTCTGAATTGGTATCTTCTAGTTGGATATCTTCGAATTCTTCTGTGTATCTACTCTTCCTCCTCCTATAGGTTACAAAAGGATCCCCTTCTGTATTCATCTACTTTTCATTTCTTAAGCCCACAGTTGGCCAAGAAAATGGCTCTGATACCATTGTAATATCCCAAATCCCGATATTTTCTATTTCTAAGCAAATATGCTGATACAACTGGGCATGTAAACTGCCATGCAAAAATCCCTATTTTATAGGAAAAATTAGGGTTAGGGTTTGTGAGATAGAATGAACACTTACCACTGATAATTCAGCTAGACTGCTTTAGAGAAAGTATGCAAGCACCAAGAACTGGATCGGAGATGGGCAGATCTCTTCTGCTTCTGGTGAACCCCCAGCAGCAAGAACCCCAATCAGAAAAGGGTGATGCTTTCAGTGAAGGAGGTGTCAGATGAAGCTGTCGATTTGCAGGACTGATAGCCTTCCCGTGCCAGAGAGAATTCTTGGTTCATGCGGGATTTCTGAGACCTCTAGGAAGGATAGCAACTTGCTTTGGTGAGACAGCTGCTCATGCCCCTAGGATCACGAAACTGCTGATAACTGCTTCGGATGAGCACAGACGGATCTGATAATCACTGGGTGCCGGAGTATGATGTTGATGATGAGAAGGGTGCCTGAGTTTCGGAGTAAAGCTGAGATCTGAAGGCCCAGCAACTGATTAGGGATTTCTGGCTGAAAACCCCCTCCTTACGGCTGCACACGTGTCCCTGCAACGATCTATACCATATACTGGATAACTTATGAATGAATGAAGAACAAGTGGTGAACCTATATGGCTTACCTTGAATAAGACTAGGACAGATGTTTCACTCCAGAAATCCTGTTAGCTGAAGACTCCGTCTCCAACCCCAACTGCTGTGCGGCACGCTGTGCTGCTATCCAAAATCTCCCAAAATAATCATAATCAAAAGTGAAGTCTCCTTTCTCTTTATCCTCTATTTGTAATGTTCAACTGCGAAAACCCTAATCTTTGACCTAATTAGGTCACTTTATCTTCTAATTTGCCGTTGACTTGCATGCATGCGGATGGAGACTTAAAGAGTGCATGCATCATTAAATAATGCTTGGATGGCATGCACGAAGGTGGCCTTTGGCCTCAGTGGCCCTTCTTGACCTAATGATGATGCCCTAGATCTTCTATGGATGGCATCAGTCCTTAGCTGATTCCCTAGCTGTCAGTAATCGCTCGAACCCACAAGAATGACATAGGTTAGCGGTATTGGGCCTCAAGGCCTAATTGGAAGAGGACATTACACAACATCACTTATTTGTTATCAGGTACCTAAATTCTCTATGATCCATTAGAATCATGTTGGTCGTATCTGCAGCCCTGTACAACCTCGCAAAGTTGTTGAGGCTTCCTTTGTTTAGATACAAAGGTTGGTTTTTGGCTTCAATGGGGGACCAAACCTAGGAAAAGCTTTGCAAAGGAAAACATCCATGTGATTGATATGTTTGAAAGACCATTCATAACCTTCAAGTTCATTATCAACAATATAACAGAGACAAGATTTGTGTTGGAGCCTTCATAAAGGGGTTCATATTCCTTCTTAAGAAGAGGTATATCGTGATCATCATCAAAGTCATCAATATTTCATGATCATCATCATCATCATAATCCAT
Source organism: Pseudotsuga menziesii (assembly GCA_001517045.1). Classification (NCBI taxonomy): domain Eukaryota; kingdom Viridiplantae; phylum Streptophyta; class Pinopsida; order Pinales; family Pinaceae; genus Pseudotsuga; species Pseudotsuga menziesii. The sequence goes on from LPNX010917502.1 coordinate 1,268,553, forward strand.
TCTAACATTAAATGATTTATGGATCAATGTATTTGTACCATCATCTTCAACTGCGCTATTAGTATGATCATCTTTTTCAATAGGATCATTAACTTGTTCTCCATTAATCATAGCTCCACGTTCCTCCGGTACTTGTTATGAAAGCACTTCCTCTGACGATATGCCTAGGATGTATTTTCTTTATAATTACATGAGTACATCAATAAATATAAGTTAATATAATAAATATTAAAATATTGCATACATTTACCAAAGCAAAAAATATAAAAAAGCTTTATAATTCTAAACTTACAAATGGACGATATTCATTCCCCCCTCAGCGTGTCCATGTTCCCTACAATGTTTTGTGGTTGTTGTGATCAATATGTTCTCCTCTTAAAGCCCCTGCATTGACTACATGGACAATAGAATTTCCCATCACCCCTTCTTTTTTCTGCATCCCACATTCTAGCAAGCAATTGTCAATTTTGTTCGTTTGGATAAAAAAATATTGCTATTTGACATTTTTTCACAAAAATCTTGAATCAAGACTATCAACGATCTTAAAAAATCAAGGTCCACACATCACTATTTCCGTAAACGACTGCTTGTCGAAGAATTAAATAATTTCCGCAAATTGTCTGTCGAAGAATAAAATGATATCTGCAAACCGTTTGTCGAAGAATAAAATAATTCCTCAAACCATCCGTTGAAGAAAAAAATAATTCCCAAACCGCCTATCGAGGAATAAAATAATTTCTGCAAACCGTCCATCGCTTCTATAGCAAACATGTCGGAATGTTTTTGTGATTTATATAGTTTTAAATTCAATAGTCGTCGGATAACTGATGATATAAAGCCTAGTTATCATTGCAAGAAGCTTAGTTACCGTTGCAAAAAAAAATTCCAAATCCGAGGACCATAGTGTCGAAAATTTGATGACCACATTCTTGAAAATCTGACGACGACAGTGTCAAAAATACGATGACCATAGTGTCAAAAATATGATGACTAGAGTGTCAAAAATCCGACGACCACAATGTTGAAAATCCACCAACAGAAATGTAAGTAAAAAATTCGACAACTAGTTCTATCATTTAAAAAAAATTAATAAAAACCAGTAATTTGAAATTGAAACCCGACAAAACAATAGTTTTCATCGGATGTGGTCGAATTTTGGGTTCAAATCTTGTTTTTCTTCCAACACACCATCCCTTCCATCCTACATGCTAAATCCATCCAACACCCCCCTTGAAGATGCACATCAACGATTTCGTAAAAAAATGGACCAACTAGCTGACATGAATGTCTGCTCAATTTGCAATGGATGTTACCTTGGCATTGCAATGAAAAAGTTCCATGTTGCATACGAATGTTCTTGTTGTATTCTAGAAAGAAAAGGCCATCGTTTTTCATTGGAAAACAATTTGGACCCGGGCATCCAACCACTTGTCCTTGCATTACTTACGCAAGTTGAAGAAATGTTCATTAGTCGTGCTAACCCAATCCTACAAGTCACACATGCTGGTGGTGGTCAATATAAATATTATGGCCATACTATTTGCTTCGCCCAAGACATTTCCAATATTTCCACATCCCTACCCCCATTTCATATTAGAAATTGAAATCCTTGTTTTTCACAAATGCAACCCTACAAACAATCCATATGGACTCTTTGTTAGTCAAACACGTGTTCTTGAATACAAAATGGCCAACGATAGGTACTACAAGGATGTATGAGTAAACCCAATTGCATTAGCTTATTTGCCTCTTGTTTCAACAGACATTTCACCTTTGATTTTCCATGTTAATAACAATGATACATTATCTCATCAACAAAGCTCGTCCTCTACAGTGCAACCACCAAATTCATTTGAACCCTATGAATTAGAATCCTCCTCGTTTATTTCAACACAAATAAAATCTAGAAATGAGGTTGAGGAGATTAGATGCTTCTTACGCATACCAAATATCCCACTACCATCTTTCGTTGATTGGCCCCCTATATGAATCTCCCCTATCAACCACGCATTCATCAAGTTGAGATACATGAATATGCACTTCACCTTATTCACTATCATGACAAAATATTTGGGAAACATCCTCGCTTCTGCTACTACATATACAATCTAATAATGCGTATCAGAGTCATACTACTGCTTATATTTTTGTCAAAATTAACCTTGAAGATACACTCCCTCCCACAATACTTGAGCTTGCTAACCGATTGTAATAGATGCCTAATGAAAAAATTGGTGAAAGGGTCACACGATTTGGGTCTTCATTGTGTGGAACATGCTCGTATTGTAACAAAAGTAGAGCTGAACTCACAAATAAGATCAATAAATAAGGTACACCAACGTTCTTCTTCACCCTTAGTGCAGCTGACACAAAATGGTCAAATTTGCATGCTCTAATTCTTGGTGAATTCCCTATCGGTTTATATCAACACCATCAATGGAATACTCACAACATCATATCAAATCCACATATTACATCACAATACATGCACAATAGATTCGAGAGTTTCCTTGAAGAGGTTCTTCAAAAAGGCCTTCATATAACCGATTCTTGGTCCAGGTGTTTTACTATCTCTTCTTTCTTATCCTTCTTATCATGTTTGTCACTTTATAACATTGCTTTCTAATATATTCATTTTCCTCCCATGTAGGTATGAATGGAAACATAGGGGATCCACACACATTCATGGTTTTATTTGGTTGGAAGATGCACCAAATATGGATATCTTATACTAGGAAGATGTTCGTGCAGTTGAAGCTGCAAAACACTTTTTTGAAACATATGTTACATCTTGGAATCCTCGTAACGACCACTTGTCCACTTTTGGGTTACATCATTCTACTACAAATGATCCATGCAGTATTGCATCACCATCCATATTTGCATCAAACTATTTAGTTGATTATGAAGAACTTGTAATTTGTGTTCAAAGGAACACCAGATGTTCAGAATCAACTTGCCTTCACAAAAAAGGAACATATTTTCAATGTCGCTATGGTTTTTCCTTATTCATTGATGCAAATGGACATAAAACCTACTATCCTGCAATAAATGATTCCCTTCTAAATATTCACAACCTAACCATGCTTTCAATATGAAGGGCTAATGTTGATTTCCAACTTGTTCTTTCTAGACATGTTGTCCTCAAATACATTTCAAAGTATGCATCAAAAGTATATCCAAAATTAGAAAGCTACCATGTTATTCTCTCTCGCCTTTCACATGCAGCACTAGGTGATGAATCCATTCTTCAACCAACTAAGTGATTCTTTGCACAAACAATTGTAGAACGAGACATCAGTACGCAAGAGATGTGTCACATGCTGCAAAAACTTCCTCTTGTGCTTTGTATCCATCATGTTGTTCCCTAAATTTGAGCCAATTAGTTTCTTTCATCGTGTTTGTAAAGAAACTACTAACACCCCCCCACCTTCATATTTGCATACATGGAAACACCCTTGCTCTTGAAAATCTAAACCTGCTTGAAGCTGCTCGTTCTTGGTCTTTCTCACCTAAGAGGAAAAAAAATCCATGGAAACCAAACTTGCATCATAAGATTGTTAGAGTCTTTCCACAATTCACTTCCATTCCTCCCTTTGATTCTTCAACTTTTGAACCGTTTTGTTGGAGCGAATTTCTTCTATACAAACCTTTTCATGCCCTCCCTGAGGATATTGGAACAACATGTTCTTAAATTATTTCCCATTGGCATCACATTAAAGACACCTATGTTGTGTGGCATGTTGAACGCGTACAAGAAGAACCCTCTACACCTCCATCTGATGATTCGAACTCCGATCCAATTCCCTTTCCCTAGCCCTAAACCATGAATGAATGGGAACTTCTCTCTCAAATCCGACTAGGAAACAACATCCATATTGATGACTTGAAATTCTTGGACAACATGATTTTGACAAAAATCACGATTAGACAAATAACAATATACCCACCCATTTGCATGAAACAATAATATAGTTCATTGACCTCAATTGCTTGTCCACCCAACTACATGAAGACACCACCTCATTGTCTAATTCACCCGATTCCTTGTCTCCCACACAACGCATAGCCTTTGATCTTGTCATTTCCCATTTTAGAAACACTACACCTGCTCAACCACTCAAAATGGTCATTCAAGGTACTATAGGCACTGCAAAATCTTATCTCATATCTTGCTTGAAATATGCACTCCAAATTGCATCTAGACAAACTACCTCCCCATTGCTTCTCCTAGCTCCAACTGGTGTTGTTGCCTTTAACATACATGTACGTACAATACTTCTACTCTTTGAATACCCATTGTTTAAATGCACCCTCTTGAGGCCAATCCCTTTCAAAACTTCAAGAAGAACTCCGCCATATTCACTATATTCTCATCGATGAAATGAGCTTTATTGGCCCAAAAATGTTAACTCAGATTGATGCACGCTTACGTCAAACTTTCCCCTCGCATTGTACAATCCCGTTTGGTGGTTGTTCCAAGATCCTTCTTGGTGACTTCAGAAAATTTCCTCTAGTAAAGGACATCCTCATGTATGCAAGCTCATCCCTTGGAACTTCTCTCTGGCATACATTTGATACTTTTGTCATGCTCAAAACCATTTTTCGACAACAAGGAGATAGCCCTTCTCAAATTGTCTTTTGTCAACTCTTACTAAACCTTTGAAATGCAACACCAACTCTTGAATACTGGTCACACCTAATGACATGAACAACCTCATCCCTTTCACATGCAGAAAATTGTTCATTTGAACAATCTACCCATTTGTATGCCACTAATAGCTCTGTTGCACTGCACAACAAACACATGCTCAAACACCTTAATATGCTAATTGCACATTTCTTTGTAGAACAAAGGAACAAACATGTCCTCCAATACATAGATGATGAACAACTACCATTAAAGGTCCTTCTTTCTATTGGTCAACAAGTCATGTTAACTACTAATTTATGGGTTGGAGCAGGCCTTGTTAATGACTCACCTGGGAAGTCATTGACATTGTCTACAACTCCAACGAACAACCTCCTAGCTTACCATCCTTTGTTGTTGTCGAATTCCTCCACTACAAAGGACCCTTATGGGTTGCTTCTAATCCTACTTATGTTCCCGTCTCTCCCATAACAAGAGGAACACGTAGGAAACTACCACTTCGTATGCCATGGGGTTTAACAATTCATAAAGCACAAGGTATGACCCTACAAAATTCAACAATAGATACTGGAAACATTGATAGACAAGGGCTTACATTCACTGCAACATCAAGAGTTAAATCTCTTTTAGGACTTCACATTTCTCCAGCTTTATCTTTTTCTAGATACTCTCAAATGCAAGACAATCCATATATCCAACGTAGGAAAAAAGAGGAAAGCTTACTTGCTTCCCAGTCTTTAAAACCAAATTCTGGTTGAAGCTTTTCATTGTTTGCTCATGATAGATGTACTATTTTTCCTCTAAACATATATTTTCGATCATAACACTTCTTCTATTGGTCACACTTATGTTGTTCCCATTATTTAATGTATTGTTACAATTGCAAAGTAAATAGAATTTACTTCTTCTTGAGATGTATCATTTACTTATATGTTTCCCCATTTATTGGTTCAAATCAACAAAGCAATTAACCACTTTATCACATATTCTTTTGTTAGCATCAAATTCAAATTTGCTTTCATCTACTTCAATGTGTTAACGTGTACTATTTCAATATGTCCATGCTGTATTACATATATATATTTTATTACTCGAAATATATGTTTTATTATCTTAACCTTAGTTTTATAAGATAGCATATAACTAATGCTAACATATATGAAAATGTTAGCATATAGCTAATGTAGCTTTTCATAAGATATGTATTACAATTGGTGTTTGGAATATTTGAATTTAGCAGTAAGATTTATATCATTGTCTAGTGAAAGGGAAACAATGCTTTCCCATTGACTAATTCCCAAGTTTTTTTTAATCTTCCATTGCTGAAATTTGTTGCAGTTGACATGTAGAAGCTGCACAAAAAATAGATAATAATCAAATAAAACAATTTTGAAAAAATAGATATGAAATGCAAGCTGAAAATTAAATATGTAAATGTTTATTGATGTCAATGTTAATTTTTGTATGCAACTTCAATGACAGATAGGAAAACCAATTGTTTTGTTGTGCATGGGAGAAACTTCAAGCAACATTTGCATGTTTTCTTTGTCATGGGACAATGTATAGATTACATGTTGATTAAAAACTTGAACTCTACCATAAATGGAAGATGGATTAATACTTTGAAGGCATGCTGGACTTAGCTATGTAGAAATATGTTGAAACTATGAGCATGATAAAATGTGCAATTTGGAAATTGAAATCACCTTTTCTATTCACTTGACACAAGTAATGCAAAAAAAATTAAAAACATTACATGCTGTTGAGAGTTGCTTGGCAATAATTGAGAAGAGAAAATGCATGGTGGAAAACAACATAATTTAAATTGAAATCACTTGACAGAAGTAACTAAAAATAAATAAAAACATTACCTGTAGTTCAGAGTTAAGTTATTGTAGTTCACTAATAACTATGAACATCGTAACTGATCCTTGAACCTATCAAATAACGTAAACAAGCCTTTATGTTTGCATCAACATTTGTCTAGAAAATAAAATGAGACATGAGAAGAGATGACAAAAAATGTACCATGCGAAATCTGTTCAATTAACTCATCAACCAACAAAACCATGACCCTCAAATATATTGAAGTTCTCTTCGGTGTTTCATTTCCCTGCTTTGGGGTATGCTAGTTAATTCTTATATGTGCTAGTTTATAATTATTCTTAAATGGACATCTTCGATAATTAGTTCTTAAATGGGCTAGTTAATAATTATTCTTAAATAGACCAGTTAACATGAGTAGAGGTAGTTAAAAGAATTTGTTTTCATCTTTATCTCACAATTAATGTGTAAGACTCTTACATCCAGCCTATTATAGTTGGAAATTACCCCTCTAAACTGTAAGTGTCTTACATTCAGCCGAGTATAGTTGGAAATTACCCTTCTAAACTTGGAGAAATTTATGGCAATTTTACGTAGATCGGTACGGACTGTTAATTCCTTCCTCCAGAAGCTTCCCGTAATTTATTCTTGCATGTTAGGAAATAAGAATTAACACCGAGTCCAACTTTACCAACCCGGGGTGTTACAAAATTTTCTTGCACCCTCTTCACCTCCTTGCTCACTTACAATTCAATATTCTCAAACTGCGAACCTTCCGAATGCTGCTCAGCTTGATGCTTTCGGCCCTAAGTGTGCAGATGAGGAGCCAAGCACTCACCCTAAGATTAATAAATAGGAGGAGAATGGACATGTTAACGGTTCTATATGGGTTTTTGATCTCCCATATCCTGCAATAACCCGTCTCTGTACATGGCACGATTTGCATCATCATTCCCATCATCACTATCCTGCGAAAAAACTGTCCCGTCACTCCTATCAAGCCTACCAACGTACTCTGGGTTAATGTTTGAAGGGCCGTCCTGGATTACCATAATCTTGAGCTGCATGTCTACGCGTGTTACTCGACCAGATCCCTGGTCGATTCATTATGCCTTTTTTCCTTGTCTCGATCCTCCATCAGAGCTTTTGTCACCTGTCCTCCCCTACTTGCATCCAGAGCTGCTAGCCGTCAACATCTGGGTATCCACTGTTCCGCCTCGAAGTCCTCCAGCCTACCCAACCTGTGGGCCCCATTTTCCTCAGCTCCAGCGTTCTCCAGCCGATTGGCCACCTTGTTGGCATCTCGTCCCACATGGTGAAAGGACAATGTCGGATGGGATAGAATAAGGCCACGAAGAACTTCCAATATGCTAGCTAGGTGCCAACTCAACGACACCATTTCCATTGATCTCCTGTAGCTTAGTTGCTTGGCCATCTGCACTAGGACAAGAGAGTCACCTTCCACCATTGCAAGTATCCAACCATTGCTGATGATTATCTTAACACCCTTTAGCATGCCTTCCAATTCTGGCGAATTGTTAGTGTCTTCCCCAATCGACCCAAAGAAGATATGCAATATTTCTCCCTCTGAGTTTCTGCAAGTTCCCCCAAATCCTGCCGCTCCTGGGTTTCCCCTGGCCGCACCATCAAAATTTAGCTTGAATACTAGCCAAGGGGGGGGGACCACGCATTTGTGCTTGAGATTCCGCAGGTCTTGATCCTCTCGCGAAGACCATCCAGAATTGCCTTGTTCAATCCCCACTCCTCCGCTATTCTCTTTTCAAGACCTGAAAACACTTTGTCGTCCTCACTCCACTGCATGCTCTGAATGGTCTCTAGAAGGTTCGAAGTCAGGGTTTTCTAGACATCTTCTAAGGAATGGAACTTGTTGCGGAAGATTCTTCCATTGCGCTCCTTCTAGACTACCCACATGACGTGCCTGGAAAAGCTTGCCATAAGGTGCGAAGAATATTATTTTTGAAATTCTTTAGGTGCCATTACTTTAGGGTTCTAGCTGGATCCCCTCTGCTTCTGTTACTTTTCTGGAATAGTTCAGCTCCTCTATTGTAACGTCCCCGACCCTTCGACTAGCGAGGAGGACACTACGATACATCAAATCATCTAGGCATCTAGCCCCATGAACATGAACATACATAGATATAATGCTGAAGCATGATACTTTAAAACATAAAACATATTACGAAGCATAATCATTCATATACACAACAGAAGCAAAACATATCAATCAACACTCATGCACATACAGATCAGCATTTAACATGTATATCATCATTCATCAACGGTAAATATGATTGCAGACACAAGTTGGGTAAGAATACTTATCTTATTAAGAACTTGTTCCACAACCAGCTACGTCACTGCAATGTTCCACCCAACCATAGGCCCACATGCTCCTTAATATCTCAACAATGCTGCCACCCCTGAGACGGGCATGATTCCCGAAGGAATAAGGAACTAACAAGATTACACATAGCCAAGGATAACAACACCACAAGGCTACACAATTCAACCAAGCCAACAAAGTTGGGTTTATCAGGCAAACATCAGATCAGCCAAGCCAACCAAGTTGGGTTTATCAGGCCATCCAGGAGCTGGGAAAGGATAAATGCTAAGCTGGTGAGCTCATTGAAGAGCTACAGACACCAACACCAGAGCCAGCCTGGCTTCTAGAACACCACACACACCCAACACAAGGAAATCAGTCCCTTCTCTATAACGCAGTCCCTCAGGCCCTGATCTCCCTTCCCATGCTATTCAGGGGTTGTGGAGAAGAAAGCCAGCTCAGTAGCTTTGTCTATGTGGTTCTCAACCCACTAGGTTTATCAAGCACCTCAGGCCCTCATTCACCACTCCAATGTAGTCTGAGGACAAAACCACTGCATGCAAGCAGCCAAACAGCTATTCAAGCTTTTACAGGGGAAAAACACAGTTCATCAATCGTGGGCAAACAGCAGCCCACAAACCACTATGAACCCACAACACCCGATCGTCAATGCAATCGCTGGAGAAATTGCACAGGCAGAAAATGGGGAAAGAACAAACTCCCAAACTATGCGTGATGGAAAAAGACACAGCCAAAGAAAAATGTGGAAAACACACAGAAGAAACCCATAGCGTGGATCACGATGAAACAACAGATCATTCCATAGTCCAAACACACCAGCAACGTTGGACAACAAGGGTCCCTTCTCCACGATGAAGCCAACGCACCCTTCACAATCGTCAATGGTGGAATAAACGCAGGTTCTATGCGTGATTAGGAGGAAAGAATGTCTCCAACTAGCAAAATAGTGTATGAGAGGGAAAGGCTGAACCCCCACAGAAGGAATTGCCATCCTTTTAACTCCCTCCGCCTGAGGAAAATGAACAGTCACCATCGGGATAGTGGACAGACCATCTGCAACCCAAAAGGTGCGTCGTGGAGAGAGTGCAGGCGTGAGCGTAGTGGTCTTTTTGCCAGCAAATAGATGCCCCAACTAATCAACATAACAATGAAGGTGGTGGTTGGATGAAACAAGGGCAAATGAGCAAAACAAACAGGGTGGTAACACATGGATTTTCCCCCATGGCTCAAGGTTCATCATTTCCCCTCCTTATCCTTAGGAATCATGCCCCTTCTCAATTTAGTTGCAGTGAACATAGCTGGTTGGGTTATTTAATTAAAATGCACATTTACATGATGTCACAATTTAATATATGTCGTATGTCCCGATATACCATCGGTGACCATTCCAATCTGAATCATAACATAACCAAATTGATGGTGGGCCTTTTTCCCTTAGATCATCACCATGATTATTACAACATATGTATCATGTATATTTAACACAAACGGGGTCAAAACCGGGGTGTTACATTCCCCTCCCCCTTTAATAGCACTGTCCTCAGTGCTTTACAAAATTTGAACAAAAATGCTACACTGGTACCACCTCGGTGTTCCGCAGGATTGAACAAAAATGGATGTGCCAATCGCATGGCATCCTCCAGCTCCCATGTAGCCTCTTTAGGTCCGTAGTGCTCCCATTGCACCTTTACCTACCCTATGGCTCAGTTCTGGAGCATTGTGACCTTCCTGTCGAGGATGCACATTGGCTCGATTTGGAACTCTCCCTCGGGTTCCACCTGAATCACATCCCAATTTATCACATGGTTAGAATCATGTACATATTTATTAAGAAAAGAAACATGAAAAACATTATGAGCTCTTGTACTAGCAGGCAATGCAAATCTATATGCAACAGGCCCTATTCTTTCAAGCACTTCAAACGACCCACAATATTTAGGTGACAGCTTGGCACAACTTCCAAGCTTCAAGGAACTTTTCTTTGATTTCACTCTGAGGTAAACATGATCCCCAACACTGAACTCTTTGTTCATCCTATGCTTATCTGCATAGCTTTTCTGTCTGTCTTGTGCTGCTTTCAGATTCTATCTAATCTTTACAACCTCTTGCTCCATTTCCTTGAGCAGTTCTGGTCCAAGCACAACTCTGTTCACTGGGTTATCCCAAGTCATTGGTGTCCTACACCTTCTTCCATACAAAGCTTCATACAAACTCATTCCCAAGGATTCCTGCTGTCCATTGTTGTAAGCAAACTCTACCAAGTGTAAGTAATCTTCCCACTTGGTTGGTTTGTCCATCACATACACGCGAAGCATGTCTTCCAGCACTTGATTAACTCTCTCTGTCTGCCCATCTATCTGGGGATGGTATACAATGCTGAAGTTGAGATTTGTACCCAAATCCGCAAACAATCCCTTCCAAAAATTGGAAGTGAACTTGACATCTCTGTCAGAGGCTATTGCCTTTGGAAATCCATGCAATTTGAAAATATCCTTCATGAAGATCTTTGCAATGTCATCCATCTTGTGTGTAGACTTCACTGGTATAAAATGTGCTGCTTTTGTCAACTTGTCTACCACAACCATGATGGAATCATGTTGTCTCCAAGTCATTGGTAATCCTGTAATAAAAGCCATGGAAATAACTTCCCATTTCCATTCGGGAACTGGAAAAGGCTGTAGCAAACCTGCTGGATGTTGATGCTCAACCTTTACTTGTTGACATTTCATGCACCTTGAAATGTATTCAGCCATGTCCTTTTTCATCCCTAGCCAAAAGTACTGCTTTCTAGCTGTAGTAATTGTCTTCTGGTACCCTGGGTGACTAGAATACGGAGCTTGATGGATTTCATCCATAACAACTCTCCTCAAATCTGCTACACCCGAAATATAAATTCTACCTTTATAAGTAAGAAGTCCATATTCTTCCAATTTATATCCCTCATACCTCTTCTCAAGGTTTTGCTGCTGCAATTTGTCTTTTACCTGCTCATAGAATTCATCTCCAGCAACATGATTACCAATCTGCTTCCTCAAGTCTGATTGGCAAATACTAAGAGATGCCACATGCATTTCTTGTACCTTCCTGCTGAGTGCATCAGCTACCTTGTTCTCTTTTCCTTTTATGTGCTTGATTTCAAAATAAAACTCACATAGAAATTCCAGCCATCTTGCTTGCTTAGCATTCAGAGTAGGCTGATCAAACAAATACTTCAGGCCACAATGGTCTGTCCTGAGCTCAAATCTTCTACCCATCAAGTAATGTCTCCACATCTTGAGAGCATGTACTATGGCTGGAAGCTCTAGATCATGAGTGGCATCGTTATTCTCATGCTCCTTCAACTTTCTTGATTCATAACATATCACATGGTTGTCCTACATAAGGACTCCCCCAAGCCCTTGTCCGCATGCATCGGTACATACCACAAAATCTTTCTCTGGATTTGCAACCTTCAATATTGGTGCACTGGTGAGAAGATTCTTCAACCGCTGGAAGCTCTCTTCACACTTCGAAGTCCATTCGAACTTTACTCCCTTCTTTTGCAAAGAAGTGATGGCATGTGCAACCTTGGAAAATTCCTCAATGAATCTCCTATATTATCCTGCAAGTCCCATAAAAGATCTTAAATCCGTCACATTTCTTGGAGTAGGCCAATTCATAATGGCTTCAATCTTCTCAGGGTCTACTGATATACCCTCTTCTAAGATAATGTGACCCAAATACTGAATTCTATCTCTGTAGAAGTCACACTTGCTCAGTTTTGCATACAGCTGATGTTCCCTGAGCACTTGAAATGTCAGTCTCAAATTCTGTTCATGCTCTTCCTCATTCTTAGAATAAACAAGAATGTCATCAAGGAAAACAAGAACAAACTTGTCCAAATACTTACTGAAGACATTGTTCATAAGGCACATAAATGTAGCCAGTGCATTTGTGAGACCAAATGGTACCACTACAAACTAATAATGTCCATACCTTGTCCTAAAGGTTGTCTTATGAATGTCTTCGTCCTTGATCCTCACCTGATGGTAACCAGACCTCAAGTCAATCTTGGAAAATACCTTTGCTCCTCTCATTTGACCAAAGAGGTCATCAATCCTAGGAAAAGGATATTTATTCTTCACAGTAACCTTGTTCAACTATCTGTAATCAATACATAACCTGAGTGTACCATCTTTCTTCTTCACAAATAGAACCAGTGCTTCCCAAGGAGACACACTCGGTCGGATATACTTCTTTTCCAACAACTCTTGCAGTTGCATCTTCAACTCTAGCATCTTCAGTGTACTCATCCTGTAGGGTGTCTTGGACACTGGTGCTGCTCCTGGCACAAGTTCAATGGTGAAATCAATGTTCCTCTTTGGAGGAAGCCCTGGAATCTCATCAGGAAACACATCCTTGAAATCCTATAACACCTGATAGTCCTCCAACCTAGGAGTTTCATCTCCTGTGGGTTCCAGAATATGAGCTGCATACAATTGGCAACCCTTCCTACAGAACTTCTTCAATTGCATTGCTGAAACCTGTCTTACTGAAATTACCTTCGGAATACATTTCACAATTACTGGGTTTCCTTCCTCATCCGTGCATTCAAAAGTCTTGTTATAGCAGTCAAGTTTCACTCTGTGAGCTTCTAACCAATCCATTCCAATGAGAATATCATAGGAACCAAGCGATAGAACATTCAGATTTACAGAAGTGATCAATCCATTCATAACCAATGGACATTTCTCTACCAATTCACAGACTTTTCTCTTAGTCGTAGTGGCTAGTTGAACTAACAAAGATTTTCCATGCTTTACCTTCTTAAAAACACAAATCTTCAATACCCTAGGAGTGATATAACTGTGAGTAGCACCAGGGTCAATCAAAATAGAAACAGATTGTTCAACCATCTTACCTGCAACTTCAAACACAGTTGACTGGTGATCTGCTTGGCAGTCCTCTAGTGCTGCATAAATTCTAGGGACTACTCTTGCTACTTGACCCACTGTTTCTGCTTCCCAAATGTTATAAGCTGGACTTGCACTTTCATTCTCAAGTGGACAATATCTGCACAAGTGGGGTCCTTCACATTTCAAACATTTGAGTGGACCTTTATTCTGATGTGGCTCTTTAGGATTTCCACCTATCACTCCAACTAGATTACTCGTAGCTTGGGATGGCTGCTTCTGCTGATTCCTGAATCTAGAAGGTTTGAAACCTTTCCTTCTTTTGTCAAACTTCTCATTCTTCTTGTCCTTCCATGCCTTATGGTAATCAGGTTACCTTTGCTTTTCTCATAGCAATATTTAGCCTTTCTTATTCCTTCTTCGAGAGTTCTCGGTTCATAGAACTCAATTCTATCTTTGTAAGCTTGAGGCAATCCACTTAGAAACTGCTGGACCTTAACTTTTTCATCTCTGATGTAGCGGACATACCTCAACAATTCCAAGAACTTATTTGCATATTCATCCATGGTTTTTTTGTCCCAATCTCAGCTCATGGAACTCCTTAATCTTATCATCATAATACCTGTCAGAGAGGTATTTCTGCCTGAAATACTTCTTGAACTGTTTCCACTTCAGTTTCCTTTCACTGATCTTCTTTACTTGCTTGAAGTGTTCCCACCAAATGGATGCTTGTCCATTCAAATTGAATATGGAAACTCTTGCCTTCATGTTTCCTGAATAATCCTGTACTTGAAATTACTTCTTCATCCCAAGAATCCAAGCTTCAGCTTCGTGTCCCGTCTTTATCTCACCATCAAATGTAGGAGGTTTAGCTTTCCTGAATTCATCTTGAGAGCGATCCCTATGGTGTTTTCTTCTTCTCCTTTTATGCAGAGATGAACTTGTATCTCCACTGGATTCTTCAGAATCAGATGATCCACTAGAATTCCTTCTCCTTCTCCTAGTGCTGCTCTTACTGCCTTCTGGTCTTGATGTACCTCATCCAGAATCTATCTTTTTCTGCAAGTCTGTCAAACTCTGCAACATGGCAGCATTCAGCTGATGTTGCTCTTCCTAGGCTTTAATCAAACTTCTCATGGTGGCTGCAACCTCGGACGGTGTCTCTTGGAATCTCCTTCCATTAGACTCTATGTCATCATTTCCATTCCGGATATTTTTTCCCATGGAATCTCCTGCACGCTCGTAAGAATCCCGAGCATCATACCCATCATGGGTTCTCATGACTGAACCACCTCTTGCTTTACAACACTGTTCTTTTTGGAGTACTGCTCTTGGAAGTTGTCTATAATTCTGCAATGTGTTAGTAACAAACCGTTAGATGCATATCATTAATATAAATCAAAACTACTTACCTTCCTCTTTTAGAAATTCATAAAACACAATCTTGCTTAAAACACAAAATTTTCCTCTTTTTTTTCAGCCCTATGTCCACTGATAATCTATCAAAATCTGCTGAAAGACAGTTGAAAACTGCTTGAAAAATCACTGAGAAATTCTCTCAAAAACCCTAATTTACTTAGGGCCAATTGGACCTCTTCCCAGCTATCTTTCCGATACTTCAGTGGTCAAAACACCTAGTTCGTCGGCAGTCTATTTTCTTACTTCTCTCCGGCGTTTCAGCGGTCAAATTGACTAAACTTCCAATCTGTATCGGTGAGAAAATCGTCTGTTCATCGGGTGCGCAATACCTTGAGTAGCCGCAATGGCGGAACGTGATCTTACTATCAGATATTGGGCCTACTATCCATCGGGCGGATAATGCTTTAGACTACCGCAACGGCAAGTTTAAGATCCTTTGATTCCTTCCGATTGGCGGCCTGATCGTCAAAGTTTTTTCGATGACTTTATACTCTCCAAAGTTTTCTTCTAATCGGATCTTCTCCTTACTAATCTCCCGATGTTTCGGCGGTTGAAACCTCTAGCTTTATTCGCTGTATCGGTGGGTCGCTTGTCTATTCCCTTCCGCCCTATCGGCCCTGTAGTGGTATACTGTTCTGAGTTTCATCGACGATTGATAGGTCTAATTTCATCCGCCTAACCACTGCATTGACAGCCAGGTGCCCTACGCATCGGACGGTTAGTCCTTTCGGCTTCCACAACGACGGCCCACAATATTCCTATGTCTTCCGCAGCTCACGACTTTGTCGGCAGTCGGAGCGACTAGTCTTTTGTGGCCACATAAAGAACTGATCACCCGATGAGCATCCGTCCCCGACCCTTTGACCGGTGAGGAGGATGCTACGATACATCAAATCATCCAGGCACCTAGCCCCATGAACATGAACATACATACATATAATGCTGAAGCATGATACTTAAAAACATAAAACATATTACGAAGCATAATCATTCATATACACAACAGAAGAAAAACATATCAATCAACACTCATGAATATACAGATCATCATTTAACATGTATATCATCATTCATCAATGGTAAATATGATTGCAGACACAAGTTGTGTAAGAATACTTATCTTATTAAGAACTTGTTCCACAACCAGCTACGTCGCTGCAATGCTCCACCCAACCATAGGCCTGCGTGCTCCTTAATCTCTCAGCAACGCTGCCACCCCCGAGTCAAGCATGATTCCCCAAGGAATAAGGAACTAACAGGCTTACACATAGCCAAGGATAACAACACCACAAGGGTACAGAGTTCAGCCAAGCCAACACAGTTGGGTTTATCAGGTGAACATCAAATCATCCAAGCCAACCAAGTTGGGTTTATTAGGCCATCCAGGAGCTGGGAAAGGATAAATGCTAAGCTGGTGAGCTCATTGAAGAGCTACAGACACCAACACCAGACCCATCCTAGCTTCTAGAACACCCACACACACCCAACACAAGGAAATCAGTCCCTTCTCTGCAACACAGTCCCTCAGACCCTTATCTCCCTTCCAGTGTTATTTAGGGGTTATGGAGAAGAAAGCTAGCTCAGTAGCTCTGTCTGTGTGGTTCTCAACCCACCAGGTTTATCAAGAACCTTAGGCCCTCATTCACCACTCCAATGCAGTCCGAGGACAAAACCATTGCATGCAAGCAGCCAAACAACTATTCAAGCTTTTACAGGGGAAAAACATAGTTCATCAGTCATGGGCAAACAACAGCCCACAAACCACTATGAACCCACAGCACCCAATCCTCAATGCAATCGCTGGAGAAATTGCACAAGAAGAAAATGGGGAAAGAACAAACTCCCAAACTATGCGTGATGGAAAAAGACACAGCGAAAGCAAAATGTGAAAAACACATAGAATAAAGCCACAACGCGGATCACGATGAAACAACAGATCGTTCCACATTCCAAACACACCATCAACGTTGGACAACAAGGGTCCCTTCTCCACGATGAAGCCAACGCACCCTTCACAATTGGCAATGGTGGACTAAATGCAGGTTCTATGCGTGATCAGGAGGAAAGAACGTCTCCGACTAGAAAAACGGTGTATGAGAGGGAAAGGCCGAACCCGCACACAAGGGATTGCCATCCTTTTAACTCCCTCTGCTTGAGGAAAACGAACAGTCACCATCAAGATAGTAAACAGACCATCCGCAACCCAGAAGGCGCATCGTGGAGAGAGTGCAGGCATGAGCGTAGTGGTCTTTTTTCCAGCAAATAGATGCCCCAACTAATCAACAGAACAATGAAAGTGGTGGTTGGATGAAACAAGGGAAAATGAGCAAAACAAACATGGTGGTGACACATGGATTTTGCCCCCATGGCTCAAGGTTCATCATTTCCCCTCCTTATCCTTAGGAATCATGCCCGTTCTCAATTTAGTTGCAGTGAACATAGCTAGTTGGGTTATTTAATTAAAATGCACATTTACATGATGTCACAATTTAATATATGTCGTATGTCCCAATATACCATTGGTGACCATTCCAATCCGAATCATAACATAACCAAATCGATGGTGGGGCTTTTGCCCTTAGCTCCTCACCATGATTATTACAACATATGTATCATGTATATTTAACCCAAACGGGGTCAAAACCGAGGTGTTACATCTATCCCAAAGGTCAGAGGTGAACGAGCAAGAGTCTAGTAGATGATTCATGCTCTCCTCCTGGAAAGAGCATAGGACACACTGGACGGGCCTTGAATTCCCCTCCGACGCAAATTCTCCCCCATTAGAATCCTATGCCTTACCACTAACCAACATAAGGTGGCCACTTTTGGCCATGGGTTGGTTTGCCAAATTTTCCCCGAGATCTCCTCTTCCTCGTCTTGGATTCTAATTCTGATATTGTAGGCTTCCTTAATGCTAAAAGTTCCTTTTTGGGAGTAGCCCCAGTGAAGGACATCGTCCCCTTCTTTAAGCAGGATACAATGCTCCTGAAGCGTACCCATAAAGGCTCTGATATCTACTCTGGGACATCCACATCTACATCTCTTCTAATTGGGGAAGCCCATTGGCTCTGGTCATTCTGGGCTGCCATCTCCCAATATTGATTGGTGTTTATTCTACCTTCCTCCAGGCCCTTGGCTTTAATGTGCCGCCATCAAGGATCATTCCCTAGCTTGGGAAGATGGTTCCATGAATCATCCCAAAAGCGGGCTAAGTTCCCTGCTTTAATCTCCCAGAAGCTGTGCTCCTGAATTATTTGTTGCCCTGCCAGTGCTTTTTTCCAAATATGAGAACCCAACGGAGCCTCATTATATCTTATCAGCTGGGACTTAGTTCTATCTCTTGCATATTTTATGTGCCAGATTTTTGCCCATGGTTCCTGCAAATATTTGCACCACCGCCACCATATCTTAGCTCCCTGAATTTCACCCATGATTTTAGGGTCTCGAAGGCCGAGGCCTCCTCTCTCCTTGGTTTTGCACACCTGCTCCCAACTAACCAACGAGAATTTGGCCTTAGATTCCCTCCATGCCCAGAAGAAATTCCTCTGAATGCTCCGAATCTCTCGGAGGATAGACTTAGGAGCCATGAGGACAGAAAAAAGATAAACAAGCATGGCCTGGAGGACCAACTTAACAAGGAACAATTTGCTTGGAAAATTCAGGGGTTTAAGAGTCCAACTTGCCAATCTAGCTTTAATTCTATCTAGAAGATCTTGCCAAGACACCTTTCAAATGGTTCCCTGCCCTAGTGGAACCCCCAGGTATTTGGAGGGCATGGTCCCCTTGGGGAAACCCAAAATCCTATCAATATTTCTCTGAGTGACAGTGGGAGTGTTAAAGAAAAATACTTGAGACTTTTCTGCATTGACAGCCAGACCTGACGCCTTAGCAAAGAGGGTTAGACTCGATTTGAAGGAGCGAGCCTCTTGGACTGAAGGGTTCCCCATTAGCATCGTATCATCCAAGACACCTTTCAAATGGTTCCCTGCCCTAGTGGAACCCCCAGGTATTTGGAGGGCATGGTCCCCTTGGGGAAACCCAAAATCCTATCAATATTTCTCTGAGTGACAGTGGGAGTGTTAAAGAAAAATACTTGAGACTTTTCTGCATTGACAGCCAGACCTGACGCCTTAGCAAAGAGGGTTAGACTCGATTTGAAGGAGCGAGCCTATTGGACTGAAGGGTTCCCCATTAGCATCGTATCATCCACGAACTGCTAATGAGTTTGTTTTTCCATATCTTCATGAAGCACCAGACCCCTAATCCTGCCAGCTTCTGCCTGTGCTTGGATAAGCCTACTTAACCCTTCAGCAGCCAGAATGAAGAGGAACGAGGAGAGCGGATGCCCCTGTCTAATTCCGCTTGAGAGGGAAAATAATATTGTCGGAGATCCATTCAAAAGAATGAAATAGAAAGGAGAGGAGACCAAGTCCATCACCCATTCTACATTCTGGACTGAAGCTGTGAGCCTTCAAAATTGCCTCCAGATATTTCCATCTAAGCTTATCATAGGCCTTGGATATGTTCAGTTTGATGAGCATTCCAGGGATATTAGTGCATTTCAGAGAGTGGGTGACCTCGTGGACTGCAATGATGCCATCCAGGATTTGTCTACCTTCCACAAAACCTGACTGTTCTGGACTTATCAAGCCTAGGAGGATAGGTTTTAGGCGATTTGCGATCACTTTTGTAATTATCTTGTAGATCACATTGCAGAGAGTTATCGACCTAAATTTATCTGGCGAATCCGACCCTTCTCCTTTGGGGATTAAAGCAAGGAAGGTCGCATTAAAGGCCTTGAGCACCCCTCGCTTGCTCCTAGATTCCTCCACGATGGCCTAGACTTCCTCTTTGATCATATCCCAGAAAAAGTGAAAGAAGTTAGTGGTGAATCCATCTGGGCCCGGGGCCTTCCCCCGGGCCATCTGGCTCAAAGCTTCCTCCACCTCCTGCAAGGAAATGGGTTTGTTCAAATTCTCATTATCCTCCCTAGAAACAACCCGGGGAATTAGAGCAGTGATCTGAGCTATTTCCTGCTCCCTTGATTAATTATCCTTGGTCATTATTCCTTTGAAGTAACTCGATAGTTCCTCCTCGACCTCTTCCCTAGTTTCCACCTGGGTCCTATCAGCCCTCTTGATTCTGTGGATCTTCGCGCCCAATCTATTATGAACCACCAAGTTGTGGAAGAATTTGGTATTCTTCTCCCCCTCCTGCAGCCATTTGATCCGAGATTTCCGCTTCCAGAAAATCTCCTCCTGTCTCTCCCTAGCTTCCAGCTGGGTGAGGAGTTCCTTTTCTTTTTCTTTCATCCCCACGCCCCATCCCAGTTCCATACCTTTTTTCTGGAGAAGGTCAATGTCCCGGATGAGCCTTTTCTTGTCAAAAAACATATTACCAAAGTCCTCCTTGTTCCATGTGCGGATCTTAGCTTTGAGAGCCTTGAGCTTCTGCTGAAAGTTGTACATTCTAGTACCTCCTGTGATGTCCAGCTCCTCCCACCATTGGTGAATCAGTCCTTTAAAGTCCTTGTGCTCCAATCAAAACTGCTCAAAGTGGAAAGGCTTGGGTAGGAAGGCATTCATAGAATCCCAGTTGAGGCAAATTGGCTAGTGATCTAAGCCGGCAGCTGGGAGAACATTTGTCGATATCTCTCCTGAACCCCTCGTGATATCTTCTGACTCTAGGAATCTGTCCAGCCTATACGCAACAAGGTGGTCCCCTCCCCTCCTGTCGTTCCATGTGAACCATCCATCTTCGGTCTCTAGATCTACTAGGGAGCTTTGGGCTAGAATCTCCCTGAATTCCTCCTAGTATTTGTCCAGTACTCTTCTCCCTCCTTTATTTTCCCTAAGGGAAGTTATTAAGTTAAAATCTCCTCCTACTATCCATCTCCCTTCCTTCGCCAGGGAATCCAACCACCTTAGGTGATGGATAAAAGCCTGTTTCTGGGGGAAGGTGCTGGGGCCATATATATTGGCAATCATCCCAGTTGTACCGGCACCTAAAATCTTGAAATTCGCCATCAGGGAGAAGCGATTGGCTCTCCAATATGAGAGGTCAACAAA
Organism: Pseudotsuga menziesii; assembly: GCA_001517045.1. NCBI lineage: Eukaryota > Viridiplantae > Streptophyta > Pinopsida > Pinales > Pinaceae > Pseudotsuga > Pseudotsuga menziesii. The sequence continues at coordinate 1,289,772 of LPNX010917502.1, forward strand.
CTTAGGCTACCATAGGATGGCAATTCCCCCTCCCCCATGCCCTCGGTGTCCGTTTCCATTACCTTGCTGCCATTCCATATTCTTTGGCTGATTCTCTTTAAGGATTTGAAGCTGCACTTGGTTTCTTACAGAAAAGGCAGATCTTGTTTTTCCTATTTCATTTTCCTAGCTAGGGTCTTGATCTTCCTTGGGTGATTACACCCCCTAATATTCCATGATATTATCTTCACTGGGTAACTTTACTTACTTCAGAGAAGGCCTCCTGAATCGTCGGGTACTAACTTGATTTGATCATCCTTACTCCTATTTATGCAATTCTCTACTTGTTCGACTTCCTTCCTCTCTTTTGTTCTTCCTCCGGGGATTTCCTCTTACTTCCTTTCTGGGGTTCCATGCTTATCCCCAGCTCCTGACGCACTTTGGAGTTGATGATATCCTTTTGAAGAAGTTCGATCTGCTCCCTGGGGACATAAGCCTTTCCTTCCTTATCGCAGAGTCCTTCTCTATCGCATGTAGATATAGATCTCCCAGCTCCATTTCTTCTGGCTCGTCTTCCTCCATAATATCCTGCATACTGCTGTCTTTGGTTTCCTCCCTCACTTCCTCTGTCTGGATTATCTGAGTGTTATTTCGTTCCTCTTTTTTCCCCATACCCACACCCTCTTGCCCCAGGACTTGGAAGGGATTATTGCTCTCCATAGATTTTTCCGATAATTCCTTCCGATTTCGTTGTCCCCCACTGTTTTTACCTCTTCTTCGGCTCTTTACCTGGGTGAAACCCACATTGGTTTGTTTCTCTCCCTCACGTTCTGGAGTTGCCACTTCCTGAGACCCTTTTGGGAAATTCCTCCCAAAATGACCATACTCATGGCAGATTCGGCAGTGAAAAGGGAATTGCTCGTAGTTTATCTCCTGAATCCACTCCTTATCTTCCCAATTCAGGTTAACAGCCTCTGGGAGATCCTTCGATAGATCCATGTAAACACATATGCATGCAAACGTTGTGTACCTCTGGATCCGAGTTTGCTCAGCTACCTTCACAGATTCGCCTATTGAGTTGCCAATGTCTTGTAGGATTTCCATGTCCCAATACGCACCTGGGAGCCCTACTAGTCTGATTCATACCGGAGCAACTGTTAGATCCTCCGAATCCGGGTTAAAGCGCTCCCGCCAGGGGCGGAGGTAAAGACCGACTAAAATAAATAAATAAGGGCCCCCCTCCAGGACTCTATCTCGATCCTCCTGATTAAAGAAGATTATGGTGAAGAAACCTTTTGCTCCTAGCTGAAGATGATAATGGCCTTTTGGCTTCCACATGCTCTAGATCCATCGCACCAAATCTTTCTCCTTTGGCCACACACCCACAAATTTTTCAATTAGAGCTTTTTCTTTCCATGTCTCAATCTTTCCATGGATCGAGTCCGATGGAATCTGGATTGCCATGATCGTTTGAGCCCTCGGAAGGCAACCCCCCTTACCCGACTTCCTCCCCTTGCCATGCCCGTCCTTCTCTTCATCCAAATTATTATTGCCTCCGCTGGTCCCTTTAGAGGCATGACCTCGGGCTGAAACGATTGCCATGGAACTCAGGGGGTTTACAGCCCCTGTTCTCCGCCAAAACCCGCTCAAAGCATCTCCCCAGATCTATTCCCCCCGGCCGTCGCTCCTTCAGTGTCTGTACACAATGAAGCCCGATACCACTATCTTCGCATTACATATCAGAATAGGCCCCAACTTGCAAGTTCCAAATTCCATAATAATGAACATATCGGGGCGACGAGTCTTATTATATATTTAAGGAGTTAGAATTTCATAAGAAGAGGAAGAAATGAATAGAGCACAAACATGATAACTCATAAAATAAAATGGAAATATTTCATAGGAAGCCAAAGAAGTACCTCTTTCTCGATAGGTGGCACAAAATTTCTTTCTTTTTGATAAAACCACTGGATTTGTGTCCAAAGAAAATGGAGTCATAAGCGGCCCGATCTTCTTGGATGCGAAGAAAGCAAGGTCCAAGGCTATGGCTTGGGCAACTGCAAATTTAACACAACTCGTGAATGTTGAATTCTGATTGCTGAGATATGGAGATAAGAGCTTCGTGCCTACAAAATACAAAGATAAAACAAAAGAGAGAAGGTAAGTGAGGTATTCAAGAAAATGCAAAGCTTTGACAAAATTTATCTTGAAAGGTTGCAAAAGAAAGAATGTTAGTCAAAAAAGAATTTTATTTACTATGCCAAAAAAAATTATAGAAAATTTTAAGTTTTAATATTATCCAACACATTTGGAAAAACCAGTAGCATTGAAAAGATGAAATGACATTACAAAGCTTGAACTTCGTGGTTTGATTCATGTTTTACTTCAAAATAATTACAATTTTTTTATTTAGATTTTAACGTCTACTGAGTGAATGCATCTCCAAAAAAAATAGGAAGACAAGATAACATAACAAGAAGGCTTTATCCAACATAATAAGATGGGTACATTTGTGTTCACAAGAGAGAACAATTCAAAAACGTTAAAGATGAAATTCAAATTATTTTCATTAATAAAATCTAAATATTAAATAGCCTCGTAATAACATTTTTAGCTTCATGTATACATGTCATATTAGGTTGATTGTCAAAATAACAAAAAGCTTAATCATATTGGCCTAACTAGGGCTTTTAATGCTAACTATTGGGAGTCCATTCAGATTTCATTATAAAACAGTAGTCTAAACATGTTAAGATTTAGATTTTTTTAGTCATATTTTTGAATTTTCCAACTTTTTTTTTACATAAATATATTAAAAATTGAGAAGAACTATAGGAATTGCAAATATAAATTATTGAGATTATAGAATCCTAGTGTAATATGGGTATTTGACATTAAAAATGCAATTTCAACCTTTCAAATTTAGGATTTGACCAGAGATTCTATAATTACCAAAGATTCTATAATCTAAAATTAGTTATATATAACTAAATTTGACTACTTCTATGATAAACCACAAACTAGATAACAGGATATACCGTCCATAAAAGCTTCTGCAATTATTTTTGTTAAAGGCTAATAAAATCTGTTCAATTAATTCATCAACTAACAAAAACATGACCCTCAAATATATTGAAGTTCTCTTCGGTGTTTCATTTCCTCCCTTTGAGGTGAGGTATGCTAGTTAATTCTTATATGTGCTAATTAATCATTATTCTTAAATGGACATTTTCTATAATTACTTCTTAAATGCACTAGTTAATAATTATTCTTAATAGACCAGTTAACATGAGTAGAGGTAGTTAAAAGAATTTGTTTTCATCTTTATCTCACAATTAATCTGTTAAGACTCTTACATCCGGCCTCTAAGACTCTTACATCCAGCCTAGTACAGTTGGCAACTGTCCCTCTAAACTGTAAGAGTCTTACATCCAGCCGAGCCGAGTACAGTTGGCAACTGTCCCTCTAAACTGTAAGAGTCTTACATCCAGCCGAGCCGAGTACAGTTGGCAACTGCCCTTCAACTTGGGGAAATTTATGGCAATTGAACGTACGGACTGTTAATTCCTTCTTCCAGAAGCTTCCCGTAATTTATTCCTGCATGTCAGGAAATAAGAATTAACACCGAGTCCAACTTTACCAACCTGGGGTGTTACAAAATTTTGCACTACTCATATAGGCGTGTTACAGAATTCTGCACTCAGATAGGCGTGTTCCAAAATTCATTCAATTCTGCAGCAGAGAGGAAGAAGAGGAATCCTGCACAAATGTGTTACAAAGGGGATTGCAAGATTCGGCAGCACAGGAAGAAGGCTGCTAAGGTCTGTGCTTCTGACATGAAGGACGCAGGGGAGTCTTTCACACTTGGTCGCACGATTGGCAGAAAGAGGAATGCGATGTCAACCACGGAGAATAGGCAGAAAGAGGAAAGCGAGGAAAGTCCGATTGAATGTGGCTTGCCGGATGATCGTTCACAACCTGGGAGAATCTTACGCCAGAAGCCTGACAAGGAGGAAGTTTGCGTCACTCCGGTGAAACCCTCACCTGTGTTTTCTTCTGGTAAAACTGGGAATTCAGCCGAAACGGACTTTTCATCGCTGCCTTTCGATGTTTTGGCAAGGACTTTTACCCTCTCCTGCTTTTGTTTTTCCAATTTGCTGACACTAGTATTCAAGATAATTATCAGGTCTCTATCTCACCACGACTGTGTCAAGGTTTCTGTCTTTTTAGTGTGTCTTCTGCTAGCAATTTAATTCCAATCCTTTTCATGTTTGGCGAATGCATGTTTTTTTTTTTTTTTTTTCACTTATTACTAAATTTCAACCGGAATCTACCTATTACAATGTCTTGAGCAATCTTTTCTATATTTGAACCTAACCTGGTCCAATGGGTATGTAAGTTTCCAGACCAGGGTTTCACCCAGTGCTAGACATTTCTATTATGACCACCACAAAACAAGGATGACAAATCTTTGGTAGAAGGATAGCAGCACACCGCCCTTTGTTTGTGCTCACTAATCATATCCTATACTAGTTAGTCTAGGATTCTAGGATTTATTCCAATTTCCATTCATTTACTCGAGTTAGAATCATTCGAATTAGCACTCATAGTATCTCACTATCCACCTAGGCCGCTTAGTCTACCTGTCTCATTGGAGGAAGGGGGTTAGGCAGTAGAGACAAAGGAAACTGGAATGGAGGTCCATCTAGAGAGAAGGGTTATACAATAAGCATATAGTCAGCTCTAAGCAAAATGAAAGAATTTGTCATATACCTAACTGAAGATTATAATTACTTAATCTGTCGGAATGCTTACGTGGTAACTCTTGCGCCTGAGCGGTTTATGAGGGCTTCATGTGACGACAATGGCTACTATTTGGAGTGGCTCGTTTCCGATCATTATACCACTAATGAATTGGTCCTGCAAATATCGCTATTATGTCTCCCCTCCTCACTCAACCCACCTTTTGACTTGAGTCCTCTTCTTCTTCTTCCTCTTCCTCCTGTGGGCTCTCTGATCTATGCCATGAGCGCCCTCATAACGAAGAATGATCTCTAAAAGTCTCTGGAGACCTCGAAAAAACAATACCTAGTTTTCCCTCACCTGCACAGATATATCTATGTTATGTAAATGCAATTATAAAGTGGTTTTTTTTGTAATCATGTGAAATACAAAAACATGCATTCTCCTACCTTAGGCAAGGTAAACCAACTCCGTAGCGTCGAGATATTGTGGAATTTAGATGTCATTGCTTCCAATCATCTTTCTGTAGAAGGAAACCATTTCACACTCTATTTCCTCATTGTCTTCTGCGGTGGACAAATCGAAGGTTCCACCTTTGTCATAGGAAGGAGAAAGAGAACCAAATGTAGAATGTTGGGTAGGCTGGATTGAGATTCCCCAAACTTAAAGAGATTGGCAAAGTCTGTGGAAAAAAAAAAACATTATTTTGGGTTTACGAGTATAGGACAGTTGGAGGTCGGGACTCAGACTCTCAACTCTCCAATTATATGCTTCAGTGTCTCCCTAACTTCTATTTCCTCTAGAAGATTATGTAGAGCTAAGCTGTCGACTTGGTTTTTGTGAATTTACAGGTATGTGAGCATTTTTCACTTGTGTGACATTTTATGTGGATAAAAGTTAAATGTGTTGCTTTGGATTTCCTTTTGGTTCTATAAATATAAGGGTTTAAAATTTCTCCATCCAAAATGTTGTTTGGAATTTGTAATGTATTATCTAACTGTGTCCTCTAGACTAAGTCTCGAATACTCAATAGATGTAACTTTAAAAAACCCAATATTTAAATGAAATCAAAACCAAAATAGTGTATAGTTTTCATAGTCTAGGACCACAACTTTGTTTGGGCGGAGGAGCAAGAAGAAAGAGCATTGTATTTGAGTTCCAAATCTGTCAATGTTATTTATCTGTCGTGAATTGTAAACATTAGTTTGAAAGAAAGAACAATATTTGAATACAAGTGTTTGAATTATTCAAATTTCCTTATGAAATCCAAAGGTTGAAAGGATAAAATATTTAACAACCGACGCTATAAATGTTGTAGACTCTGACCCCTTCGTTTTCATGTCATCCTTCTAATAATGGAAACAAGAAGTACAAATTGTCTACCAATATATTTAAACAAGGGAATCCCTCGACGGGCGTTCATGAATGAGGGACTGGGAGTGCAGTGAGCTAGAAAAGAACATGATTTCAACATCCTCGCTGTCGCAAGCCTCCCAAACATGTGTTTATGATTCATCTTCCTTATTGACTATGGTAGACACTAGACACCCAACTTGTAGTGATATTTGTTGGAGAATTTTAAGTTCTTCCTTATAGTGGACTAATAAATACTTAACCTTTTCGATAGGGTTGATAAACTTGATATAGATTGGTGGGACTATACATAATCTACCTAAAATTGGGGCTTTTGTTTGATTAAACTTCAAATTGGGGTATAAACTTGATATACATTGGAAGGACTATCCATAATCCACCTAAAATTGGGTATTTTGTTTGATCACTTTGAATTGAGCATCTGGGGAGGACATGATTCAATTCTAAAAATAACCGTTGAATTTAGGGTTAATAAAAAAAATTGCTTCCTGAAAGCATTAGGTATTACATTCTGAGTTTTTTCTTTTAGGCAGGCCCAATCACACTTGACCAATAGAGCCACCATCAAGCGGAATCAATCCTCCATTCAAAGGTCCTTCCAAATTCCAATGCCTTATTTTATCAACGACCTAACAACCGAGTATTTCATCGACTCGGCAGAGTTGTCCCTTATCTAAGTTCAAAAAACTATATTCTCCAAGGAATAGGAGAGTAGAGACTGCTTTAGAAATGTATGGACTGACTCATTAGCTAAAATAATAATGATTTTGTATCCGCGCATGTGTCTCCATATTCGTATGAGATCTTTCTCCATGACATGAATGGCGGAATATGTCTCAACAGTTTCTAATGTGAATCGTGTGAGGTCCATAGAGATGTGAATTATAGGTTTCCACACAATAATAGAGTGTGCAATATAGTCATCTCTTGTGGGCTCTAGGAGGTTAAATACATAGTTGTTGCTCCTAAAACATTTAGGTGTTGGCAATGATTTTCTTTTCAATTTTTGATTTACAATTAGTTTGTGTGCATCTGAAATCTATAAACCATAATAGAACAAAAAAAAATAAAAAGTTTAAAATACTTTATATTTGTTGGAGAATTTGAAGTGTTTCCGTAAAATTACTAGGATAATATGTCAATATTGGAGAGACTTGTTTTTTAATTTATTTCCAATTTCTAGGATTTATATAATTAAGGGTATAGAAGGTATTTACTTTATGAGGATATCCCCTACATTAGGGAGGCCACATGAATAAGAACGTGTAATGTATGCATTGGATGTAAACCATTTCAATTTGTATTGAATTTGGTTCTTTCTTTGTGCTCCCCCCCCTTACTATAATCTACCTACTCACCTACTCTTGCATATGTCATGGATAGATAGATTTGTTCATGAATAGATAGATTGAACCATTATATGCACTACGGGCATTCCAACTCAATTTCATTACATTATAGGAACTACATGCATTGAAAGCAATATATACAGAGAGGAGAGCTTGTTTTTTTTTTTCAGAGGAAAAAATACCAATCTTTGTTATTCAATGAATCAAAAGACATCTTTTACATCTCAGCAGGATGACTGCTAAATCCCAGATCCAAACGCTACAAATATAAATGGCATATACTGCATGAAGACTGCCAAGCAGATACATAACTGCAGAAAAATACATCATATACATAACTGCACAAGGACTGCCTGATCCCATATACAACATCAACAACAAAAAATGACAAACAGAGCAGCAGATACAAAAAAAGTCTGATCTTAGCAGACTTTTCTCATCATCCCTGATATAATAGGTCAGAAAATACTGAGTAATATCGAAGATGAACTTCAAACATTCAATATCAGAGCAAAACATGCTGGCAAGAAGAACTTGTTATTACATGAGAGCTTGTTATTACATAATATAACTTGTCTTTCATGGTGCATTTAACCTAGAGGGGTATATCTCCCTCTTACTATTGTGACTAGTCTCAATGACTATTCCTTTGGGGTACGTACTTATTGCTTCAAAATGATTTTATTTTCATTTCCAATTTCCAATAAGTTTGACTATTCCTTTGGGGTACGCACTTATTACTTCAAAATGATTTTATTTTCATTTCCAATTTCCAATAAGTTTGTGTACATTTGAAATTGACCATAAACTATAAATTATAATAGACAAAAAAGAATTACCTTTGAATATGAAAATAATAAAAGAGATGAATTGCTTTTAAAAAAAATGTTTTTTTACCATAATTGAAATGATTTACATTGTTCAAAGTGATTCCTCTCTTCAATTATTGCACTGTTCTTTAATTAAATCCAGGTTGAATTTTATTAAAAAAAGATTAGATAGCAATACAATAATAGTTGTAGTAGATTAATCTTAAAGTTTTATTTATTTTTATTAGAATTATGTCTTTTAGGTTATACTAGAGTAAATGAGATAAGATAATTTAGGTTACTTTTTTACATTAAATATTTCTTAGATTATGGCCAATAACTCATTAATTATTAAAAATTTCTCTTAAATTATTCTTTTATATAAGAATTTGTAGTATTTCTAGGTTATAATTAGATATTTTATAAAAAATAGGTTAAGTAATTCACAATTTATTCATGAAGAAAAATATTTGATATTAATAAATTTAATTTAGACTTATATTCTATTCTAAGTTTAGAATCATTTTACCAATTTAGGGTGTTTGTTTTAATCACAACTTAGTCTTCCTTATTATCTAGCTTAAGATTTGTAGGGTTTGGATTTGGTCTTAGTTATATAATCGACATTATCTATTTCCTAGTTTTCTCTTGAAATGTGTTGTTAAAGATATATTAATAAATCTTTATTCGTTACTCAACTTGACTCCTTTTCGACGATTCCCTTGCATACCACTCCTCAAACCTATCAAACTAGAATTTAAGAGAGGAGATTGTAAATATGTTTTTTGTCAAAATGACATTTTTGAATCATGTAAGGTTCACAAAGAGATTATAGTATATAATAGTCCTTGTTTTTTGTCTAACATTTTTACATAAATTTAAGATGGAATTTTGAAAAGATAATTGTTGAAGCCCTCTCAAACTCCTTCTTGTGTGAGATCCAGATACTAGTAAGATCCACATTGAAGTTTGAAGGATACTTTTTCAATGTGTTTGAATAATTAGTATATGCACTAAATTTTGAAAAGAGAAATGGGAATCCCTATTAATCCCTCTCATTTGACATCTAGATGTTAGTAGACTCAAGACTAAAGTTTGAAGGATAAATTTTCAAGTGTTCTAATACTTAGGTTTATTATGGTGAAGATGATGCTTAGGGATTAGGTGGAGTTTGAAATTGAATGGCTAGTTACTAACTAAGTGGGTTCATATGGACAAACATATAAATTAGCTTTGTGATGGTATTTGAAACTTTTTTTGTCCGTTAATGAAAAAGTGGATTGGAAAAAACTTCATGTAATGTAAAATGTCATGGAAAAGTTATTCTTCTATTTTTTTTTACTTTTATGTTGTTTCTTTAAACCATTGGTTATGGTAATGATCAAGTGGTCACAACAAGGATAAACAATTTTAAATCTCATAGGGATGTACAATGTTAAAAGTACAATAATTTTAGGAAGATACCTTGGCACTCGACAAAAATCATCTTTTTAGTTTTTATTATTAATGTTAGGGATTTGATGATTGATCTCTTTTGGCCTTATAACATAGCACTTATAGTAGTGGAGCTCTTCTCAAAACAATTCTAGACACAAATAAGCTTTGGTACCTCATGAGCCTACTTTTATCCCCAATTTCATATTATGCATTTAGATAAGGTTGCTAGTAGTTCTCCACTACTGGAATCACTTTGGCATGATAGGAAAAAAGCATTTCCCCTCACAAAATAAATAGGCCAAAAAAATGCAATACAAAAAACCAATATTCCTAATGGTTCTCGCTATGTTCACATTAATTAACAAAACAAGTGCACCAATCTCTTCCTAAATGGTCTTTTTTCCAATCTCATCTTTGATTATGGGTACATTTTCGTCACTCTCAACCTTTATTTTAGTCTCTCCTCCTCTAATCTAACTCTTGGACATGATAAATCCCCCATAAAAAGAATTTGGACGTGATAAATCATCATATACATGGTTTACCTCACTAATTCTAAGTAAAAGTTGAATCACTTGGGATTTCTTCTTATTATCATTTTTTTTCTATAGACTGTTTTTAATAAATGATAAAAGTTTGTTATACACTTTGAGTTTCAAACGAAAAGAATGGTTTATTTTTACATGTCAACATTGAATGGTTCAATTTCTCACAACCCTTCAAAGTGAAATGGGACCCTGCCCTTCAAATTTGATCCCTGATCCTAGTGTAATATGGGTATTTGACATTAAAAATGCAATTTCAACCTTTCAAATTTGGGATTTGACCAGAGATTCTATAACCTAAAATTAGTTATATACAACTAAATTTGACTACTTCTATGATAAACCACAAACTAGATAACAGAATATACCGTTCATAAAAGCTTCTGCAATTATTTTTGTTTAAGGCTAATAAAATCTGTTCAATTAATTCATCAACTAACAAAAACATGACCCTCAAATATATTGAAGTTCTCTTCGGTGTTTCATTTCCTCCCTTTGAGATGAGGTATGCTAGTTAATTCTTATATGTGCTAATTAATAATTATTCTTAAATAGACATTTTCTATAATTACTTCTTAAATGCACTAGTTAATAATTATTCTTAATAGACCAGTTAACATGAGTAGAGGTAGTTAAAAGAATTTGTTTTCATCTTTATCTCAAAATTAATCTGTTAAGACTCTTACATCCGGCCTGTAAGACTCTTACATCCAGCCTAGTACAGTTGGCAACTGCCCCTCTAAACTGTAAGAGTCTTACATCCAGCCGAGCCGAGTACAGTTGGCAACTGCCCTTCTAAACTTGGGGAAATTTATGGCAATTGAACGTAGATCGGTACGGACTGTTAATTCCTACTTCCAGAAGCTTCCCGTAATTTATTCCTGCATGTCAGGAAATAAGAATTAACACCGAGTCCAACTTTACCAACCCGGGGTGTTACAAAATTTTGCACTACTCATATAGGCGTGTTACAGAATTCTGCACTCAGATAGGCGTGTTCCAAAATTCATTCAATTCTGCAGCAGAGAGGAAGAAGAGGAATCCTGCACAAATGTGTTACAAAGGGGATTGCAAGATTCGGCAGCACAGGAAGAAGGCTGCTAAGGTCTGTGCTTCTGACATGAAGGACGCAGGGGAGTCTTTCAGACTTGGTCGCACGATTGGCAGAAAGAGGAATGCGATGTCAACCACGGAGAATAGGCAGAAAGAGGAAAGCGAGGAAAGTCCGGTTGAATGTGGCTTGCCGGATGATCGTTCACAACCTGGGAGAATCTTACGCCAGAAGCCTGACAAGGAGGAAGCTTGCGTTACTCCGGTGAAACCCTCACCTGTGTTTTCTTCTGGTAAAACTGGGAGTTCAGCCGAAACGGACTTTTCATCGCTGCCTTTCGATATTTTGGCAAGGACTTTTACCCTATCCTGCTTTTGTTTTTCCAATTTGCTGACACTAGTATTCAAGATAATTATCAGGTCTCTATCTCACCGCGATTGTGTCAGGGTTTCTGTCTTTTTAGTGTGTCTTCTGCTCGCAATTTAATTGCAATCCTTTTCATGTTTCGCGAATGCTTGTTTTTCTTTTTCTTATTTTTAATTTCAGCCGGAATGTACCTTCTTTCTGTTCAAGTTCAAATCTTTAGGAAATTAAAATCTGTCCAATGTAGCCTTTCGGTTCCCCTTCCTTCTGCGCTGTGCTGTTCGTAGGAGATACTGATTTTCTTTTAAATTTATTTTACAGGTAGAGGTAGTCTGTAAACTTGGGCACCATGAACTCGAGCCGTTGTCTCGCGTTTCAAAGGATTTGAAGCAAGCGGTAAGGTTCTTTACGGTTCTGATTTAAATTTTTCCTCTTTACCTTTCTGGGAATAACAAAATTATTCGGTAAATTCCTCTGTTTCTTGCCTTTCTCTAAAGAAGTTTGGTTTTCCTTTTATCGCTGCAGGTTAAAGTAGCTAATGAAACGTATTTCGATTTTAAAACCCCGGATCATGGGCGGCGGCCTAATCGTTCGCTATTTTTAAATGAATTCCCCAAGAAATATATTTCCATAAGTGATAATCCGTTTGGATGGCCTGCACCAATGGCACCAAAACGTGTAGAGAAGCATCGTAATCTTCTCTCGAATGACGAGGATGTCGCAGAATTAAGCAGAGTGCTCCTTCTGGATAGTGATAGGTCATCCAGAGTTGGCGCAGAGCATACTATTTCCTTCAGGTCTGTCATTGCTACGAATAGGGTCTTATTTAGCGAGGACGAGCTTTCTTGGGGCATTGTCTCGCCAGAGCATATAGAAGTTTCTGAAGTAAACGCGGGTTCCTCCCGTTTTTGCAAGTGTCCAGAAAGCAGATGAAAGAAGGATTTCAAGGAAGAATCTCACTGCTCGTGAGCTTTCGCAGCAGTTGGTTTTTTAATTCATCTTTTTGTATATATATAGATATACATCTGTAGCAAGTTTTGAGCTGAACACCACTTGTTCTTGCATGGAGTCTGCTAGACTCTTTAATAGAATATTTGGTGTATATATTTCAAATTCTTTCCCACGCAGCATATTCTTGTGCCGTGCTGGATGAAGTTGTCAAGGTCAAGTTTTCCCTTTATGAAGAGCTATGGGCAACGGGCATTCCGTCCTTTGGCTCTGTAATTTGAATTTCTATAGAATATGAAATTTTACTTCATACATTTCCCTATTTGTTCTCTTTTATTTGGTGTAACATTAATATTGCATTGTTCTACGATAGAAAATTATGTACCATTAGGGTGGGAAGTCGCAAGAAAATTGATTGGATTGAATTGCTTCATGTTACTATTTATAAATGTGAAGTAACAAATAAATTTTTAATTAAAACACTTGATATAAATGTGCATTGTGTGTTCGGATCTTCTATCTCATTAAAGACATACAGAAATGCGAATGTTGTTTCGATCTTCGCCCTCATTCATTTAAGAGGTAGCATGTGTTTACCAGGAATAGAGGCATTTTACTTCTAATAAATTTTTTTGGTACTCATTCCAAATATGAAAATTATTAAAATTGACACTTGGACCAAGCAGGCACAGGTATGACACCATGCATGAGGAGATGATTTATTGTGTTTGGACACTAGGTTTTCAAATAGAAACTTCCAGCATTTTAAGTTTGTAACTATGTGACATCATCACATTTTGGAATTTGGAATTAAGTGACTTATTGTGCAATGAAATCCTTATTGCATCAGAGTTTTTGGATTAAAAAATATAGTTAAGAAAAGTTTTAGGATTAAAAAATATAGGAAACTATAATTGAAATCCTTATTATATATCAGAGTCTTTTTATTCAAAAATATAGTAAAGTATAATTGAGTGGTTTTAGTAGTTAACAATGTGTTTTTTTAGGAAGTTACAATTTTAAATCTGGAGGAATAAAATATGTATATTTAATTTTATAGCCTTGTTCTATAAAGAATAGATTTTTTATATCAATATAGTGTTATTATTATATTAACTTAATTAATACTATAAGTGAAAGCATTGATTTCATACATCAATTTAGTGTTATTATTATCTTAACTTAATTAATACTATATAAAAAAAGAAACAAAGACAAACTACTAAAAGCATTATGCCTTGAGGAAATTGCCATCTCGTTAATTTGAAGGACTCTTATCCCATTTTCATCAATGTTGAATTCCAGATTACATGTTGTAGATTAACGGATAACTAGGTGAAGTCAAATCCAATCATGTTATGGCTTTTCAATTATGGTGTTCTTCAAATTTTTTCAATTGTGTTATTACTTAAGACACCATCTAGCTTATATTTTCAAAAAACTCTTAAATTGGACCATAAGCTAAATTAATACATAAATGTAGCCAATGGGTCACATATGCACTTTACATATGTAGCAAATGCATTTGTTATTTTCTTGTTGTTACTAGTCTTCCATGACATAGGATTGAAACTCCTAGCTAACTTCTCTCAAACCACCTCTACCCACACCATGGATCTCATCCACAAATGGTGTTAGCGATGAAGCTTGTGTAAGATTGAAGTCAAAGGTAAACTCCTTAGATACTAGTTTTTGAAATTTCTTGTATATTTGATAGCCAAAAGATGAAGTAATCCTCATGGAACAACATTTTTACTTAAGCTATGCCTAATCGAGGTATTTATACATGGCCCTTACTCATGCTCCTCACCCTCGTCCTTTTGAGAGAGAGACTCCCTATACATCTCAAGCAACTGTTGGAGTAATAGGGGCCATGGGGCACATCACTAACCCATACAACCACTCAACCCCCCATGGATCTAGTCACTATGGGAACCATTACAGTCTAGTCAATATCTCACTAAGGTAATTCCAATATTTGATTTTAATGTAGTTTTTGGTTGCATTAGGTAATAATATGCAATGAGAGACATTTCACAAATATGTTGGGTTTGTTGTGCACTATGGAACAAAATAGAAAGGAAGAACCATGCCTAGTGCCAACTTCCTTCTCTATAATTACAATTCATACATGCCATCGTAAAATTTAACATGTGCATTTGATGTATACATGCAAGACTAAAGTCATGAAATAACAAATTGTATCAACAAAAAACTGTCATGTTCTTTAAATTTGCATGTCTATATATGCATTTTGAACTTTTTTTTGGATATCTATTCATTTATATCTACCTCAAAAATTATATAAAACCATACAATTCATGTAACAAATTAATCATTAAACATATAATTGATGTGAAAAAATACTCAATTAACACTTGGTGAGTAGAACTCAAATTAAATATAAATATTAGACTAAATAAAGATTAAATTAAATTATAATTTTTTATAAACTAAATCTATGCTTGTTTATTCACAATCTCTTTCTCTCTCTATATATAATTTTTACTTAAAACCTAACTCATCTTGATATTTTATTTTATTTTAAATAAAAAGAGGATTAACATATTTGACATATTTTATTTTATTTTAAATAAAATGAATATCAATATATATATATATATATATATATATATATTTGTTATTAATATATATTTGTTATTAATATCTTATTATTTAATTTGAAGTTTTTTATTAATATACTTATAACTTAAAATAAAACTTATTTCATATAACTAATAACTTTGATTATAATATACTATATAATATCATATCATTATTAGAAAACTAAAAATAATATAATATTCTTATGTTTTATCTTACAAAAATTAAAAAAATCTTTTGTTAATATAAATGTCATCTACATTTATAAGCTAAATGCTTTCTACAATATTGAAGAAGGTTTCACAAACGTCATGTAAAAAAGATCGTGAGAAGTTTTTTTCCGTTTTGTTGTATTAAATAAGTATTGCAACCATTTTTGTTTTGCAAATATATAAAAGTGTCATATATAAAATACTCATTTAAATATTGTATTGAATTATTTGTTACAACATTTTTTTTAAATATATGAAAGTATGATGAGAACTTTTGTTTTTATCAAATTTTACCACCTACACAAATTGAATCTTACTGTAAAGCAGTTTTTCAAAGGAAAGAAAAATCCTTTTAATTTTTAAACAATTCGTGTAATGACAAAACTTTTCTTCGTTCGAATATAACATTTTTGTCAAGACCCAATATCAACGTGATGCAGTCCAGTCCTTTAAATGATGAATGGCCAAAACTCCCAAGAATACATAATTTTTAGTGTTAAATGACAGAATTCAATGGATAAGTTTCAATCTTAAAAGTCCAACAACATAAGTAGAAAACAAAATTCAGTGGATATGTTCTCATTAAAAATACACACGGATGATACAATTATTGGGCAACTGTTAAAACTAAAGAGAAATATCAAACATTGTTGCCAAAATGTTTTGTAGAGCTTCATAAGTATTAAAAAGTTAAATAATATTTATTTATACAGAGTAGTATAAGATTGCAACTTCAAACTATTATTATTGTAGAGATATTTATCGATATTACAATTATGATTTCAGATATTTTATTAAAATTATAATTTCTCTGCAATCAGATTCAGATTAGATTAATGGTCAAAATAACACTTCTAGGGTATATGATCACCATTTAACAATTGTTTTAATTTAGTAGAAATGAGCAAACAAGTAGATACCCAGAACATGATTATACAGACACTCAAATCCTCTCACACTTCCTATGAATCAAGCAAATTCAGAAATATCTATAAAGTAATTTTCATGGTTTAAAATTCAATATGAACCATTTGGGTCGCTTCAAATTGTTTAATAGGAGTTAAAAATAAGGAAAATGCAAAATTAAATTATATTTATATTTTATATTAAACATGCTGAATTGAAAGCTGAAACAGAAACGATAAAAAAGAAAGGGATTTTAAGTCAGCATTATCAGAAGGTGTAGGATGCAAACTCTGTGAAAGTATACCATCTATCACGAGTCTCACCAGCCATACTTGCATGAAGGTCGTTTTGGCCTAGAAACCCACTAAAAAAAAATTCATTACACATATCTTGAGATGGGATGTAAAAAAAAGGTCATTTCAGCCTGAAAACTCCCGTAAAAAAAATTCATGACACATATCTTGAGATGAGATGTAAAAAAAAAATTATTACACATATCTTGAGATGAGAGATACATGCAAAAACGATTTATGCAAATAACAACAAAGAATGCATATGCTGTGGTTATTAATAAATGGACATTGTATATACTTTATTAAGAACTTTTTCATATACCTGTTGCAGCAAAGCGAAAATGTGCGCTAAGCAGAGGATACCTGACAACTACCTGGCAATGCTGAGTATGGGAATATGCAGTAAAATTTTAGATACAATGCTCCCCAAAGATCTTATGAATTGTTGCTAAATGCCCAGAGTTGTGGTAAGGAGAGAACACCGCAGCCTTTCATGCATTTCCTTCTAACAAAATTGCAAGCCCCGAAAGGCGCTCCTTTGCTTCACATTTTGCAGGATTCGAACTGCGGACAGGGAGGTTTCGAAAAAATCCTTGATGGGGGAGTTTTCGGAGAGATCATTTATGTCAGGGGTTGCTTTCTCTTCCATGGTGGAGAAGGGGAGGAATATTGGGTGTGAGGAACCATCGCTGCAGGTAGACGAGCCAATGCATGGATGTTACCTTGTGGAGCGCGGGCATTTGAAATTCAAAATTCAAATTGGATTCTTGAAAACCATGTTCGAACAGTGAAGCAACAAGATATATGTTATGCATATATTGATGGACAGGGTATTGGGGTCTTGGTGTATGGCCATTGGCATTCATGATGATATCATATGGCTCACCGAAAATATGGGCTTGGGCATTCAAACACGGTAGTCGAAAAGCTCTTGCGGATGATAGGATAGTAATGGTTTGTCAGAGCCCTCGGAGCATTAATCACTCTGTTGCGGGGTGCTTATTGCTTGCCCAAATGGATAAGCTATGACCACGCACGTTTAAAATTTGATGTTGACTGTATTATCATATCGTTAATGTGTATAAGTGCTAACCAAATGCCCCCGACCCAACGGAATCCGACAGAGAAAAATCATGGAAATTTGCAGATTGGAGTTTATAAATTGTAATTTGGATGATCTGGGTCGTTTTAAAATCGACTATTTAGGCTAATATAGATAAATTCCATTGTTGAATTTGTATAATTAATTGAAAAGAAATTTTCGAGGGTTTTATTGAAAAAATCGATGGAAAAGCGGGGCGATTTGGTTGTCTTTTATCCTACGCAATGTTTTACTTTACTAATTAGGAATTGTGATTTGATGTTTCAATTGGAACTGTATGTTCCTTTACTAATTAGGAATTGTGATCCGATGTTTTATTTGGAACTGTGTGCCTTGTTTTTAGGCTTCGCACAGGAACAAAGAAGAGCAAGTTTTAGCCCAAACTCTCATGATGTAATAAAGCTTTGAATTAGGGTTTTGCGCACATGAGGATAAAGGGTGAAGCAGAGCTTTGTGTACTACTTAATACTGATGGACGATTAATGGCCAACGACTTGTGTACTGTGTAGGAATTAAATCAATGTACAATTGTCAGAGAGCACGGCATGAGGATAAAGGGTGAAGCAGAGCTTTGTGTACTACTGATAGATGATTAATGGCCAACGACCTGTGTACTGTGTAGGAATCAAATCAATGTACAATTGTCAGAGAGCATGGGATGGACCGAGACTGTGTCATGTTTTGAAGTGGAGTCGTCATCATTACAATAAACCTAGCCTAGAGCGCGCTTTTAGCCTCATGTATAGAGGCTAACTAATTAGAAATGGAGTGAGCTAGCTATGGAGCAATCCTCCCTCCATCGGACGAAGGAGGAGCAAAGTCAACGCTAACTTTTCTCCTCCTCCGTCCGATGAGGGAGGATTGCTCCATAGCTAGCTTACTCCATTAGAAATTGTGAATTCTTAGTGTTTTGCTATATTCTATTATGTGAAGGCACAAAATCACAATTTTTTGTTTGTATCTTATTATTTGTATTTTACTTGCATTACTAAACCAAACCAACAAGTTTATTAAGTCAATTTTTCATTAAATAAATATTTTATAAAATAAAACTTATGAAATCATTTTTAAACATTAAAAAAATTATTAAGTTAATTATTTTAAATAATTATTTTGTAAAAAAAATTATAAAATAATTTTATAAATTTTATAACAAAAATTACTAAAAAAATTTTATTATATACTTATTCATAAAAATATTAATTTTTATTTATTTATTTTTAAATGTTTTTAATTTAATATTCTATCAATATAATATTTATCGAGATTAAAATTTGTGTAAACATTTTTCTACATAATTCTCCCATTATTTTGCTTAATATTTACATATTACATAATGATGATGATGATGATAGTAATTAATGTTTATGAAGATTCTGACCCTAAAAAATGAAAAGTGTAATAAATCATTTAGTATGCTTTAGAAGTATAGTTAATCCCATAAAGATAAGAAATTTTTATTTTTTTATTGATAAATAATAGGTTGGGTCTTCACCCAATTACATCTGTTCCGAAAAAAATCAGCTCCTTACATCCAAAACATCTGTTGCCAAAATTAAGGAATGGGATGCATTAAACAAGGCCATTCATTCACACTTAGCATTCTTGGAGGAAGAAGGCATCCATGATTTGCTTTGAAATCTGCCAGCTTATTCAAATCACAAAGAATGTGATAAGAGGTAATTGAAACACAATCTATCAAAATGAAATGCAACTTTTGCATGGTCATATTCAAACTGAGGTTGTTGAACATTGAATCAGATTTTAAAACTTTAATGATTATTTCAGAGTCTCCAAATATTTGCAAGTTGTTATGTCCCACTGCCTTTGCAAGTTGACATGCTTTTAAAAGTACATATAAATCTGTATGGTTATTTGTAAGTTGTCCTACTCCCCAGCAAAAGCTTGTTTCTAAGTTTCTTCCTGGAGAGAAAATCAAAACCCCTGCCTCGGATTTCCCTGAATTTCCTTTTGACGCTCCATCAAAGAAGATTGAGACTTTATTTTTTATTTGCCACCATTCTGAGAATTTCTTTTCTGTAAATCAAACCTGCCAAAATGGTTTAATAATAGGTCTGCTCAATCCCAACTGAATTTTATCCGCATGCAGCGAACCAAGCCATTTATGTTCAGCTTCTAATTTAATTTCATCAATTTGTTAGTTTCCTACCGCTTCCAAAAGAAATACCTTAGCTTTTGATGCTACAATTTCTAGTTTTGAGGTTTTGCTATTAAAGATCGAATCATTTCTAGCCAACCAAATTTTCCACCAAATAAATTTTGGGAGGGCTTGCCATATTTTCCTCCATGCATGGCTGCAAGGAAGAGCACCAGGATACCTTGACTGCCAATTTTTAAAAATAACGACATGCTCATAATTTAAAGGATCACAAGAACAAGGCAACCCATGTAGGAAATGTGCCCAGACTTTCTAAGAAAAAACACATCCAACAAAAATATGAGTTGAAGTCTCAGCAGCTTGATGACATAAACAACATATATATGGTCCTAAGAAACCTCTTTTTGACAAGTTTTCTCCAGTTAATAGTTTCTGGTGCATAAGAGTCCAAGTGAAGAAATTAATTTTTGGAATGCTAGGAAGATTCTACACCGTCTTCCAAAATGATGTGTTGGGGGATCCAAAGGAGGCCGTCGAAATGATCTATGATGAAGACTGAAACATATTGAAGCCGCTAGCAGTAGAGTAGATTCCAGAAGTTCCCCAGCCCCACGTGTCTTTACAAGAAAGGTGAATGGGAGCCAAGCAAGACAGATTGTCCATCAATGAATTCTGTTGAGCAAGAAAATTAGGGAGATCATGTTCTTACATATTGGGAAGGGACCACGCATCCCAATTTCCTTTTGAATCCCATAAAATTATATCATCCAATTTGAAAATTCCTTTATTGATCAACCAACTGTTAATCTCACTAATAGAAATATCACAATTTAGAGGAGTGTTTCCATTAATTTTGTCATCCCACAGAAAAATCTATTTGCCATTACCTGGAATTCGATAAAGATGTTGAGTAAAAAATCTGAGACCTTTCCTGCATAAATTCTAGGTAATAGAGCCTTTAGGGGTATTTTCTATTTGAAGATTTCATGGAGTTCCTCCATGAAGGTATTTTTTCCAGAAAATTTGACTCACCGAATGCTTTTTATTAGAAAACAGTTGCCATAGCAATTTGCCTCCCATTTCTATATTAGACAACCGTGGGTCTTTTATTTGCAATCCTCCTTTAAGAACATGTCTTTTTACATTTTCTCATTTAACCAGATGCATGCGATTCTGATTTTTCTTTCCACCTCTCCGAAGGAAGTCTCTAATCAGTTTGGATATAGTGATCCATAATAGCTTTTGGCGCAAGGAGAAGAGAAGATTGGTAAATAGGAAGAGATGAGAGAACTAACTTGATCAATATAACATTTCCTGCCTTCGTAAGCCAGTGTCACCCCACAAAACAATCTTTGCTTTTATCTTGCTAATGATATCCAGCCAGAATGAAGGGTTATTTTGTCCCAAGGTTAATGGAAGACCCAAATATTTGTCCTTGTCCCAAGAAGCCTATCCTTCAAAACCCAAAATCTGAGAAATGTTTTCCATTTTTTATTGATCTACATTCCATTCGAACATGACACTCTTACGGTTGTTGATAAGTGCCCCTAGAATAATACAGAATTGATGCATAATTTCTGGAAAAAAACTCTTTCCATTTTTAATGAAGCCCCTCCCAAAAGCAGAGTATCATCTGCAAAGAGGGCATGGTTAATAGCTTCAACTCCTACTGCCGAAGTTATGCCCGGAATGCTCCCATTATTTTTTCCTACTGTTAATAATCTGCTTAAAGAATTGACCATAAGAATGTACAAAAATGGCGAAATAGGACAGCCCTGGCGAAGAGCCCTGGTAGCTTGAAAGAAATTTGATGGTCTGCCATTTACAAATGGCGATATCCAAGGTTTATTAATGCAATCTTTTATCAAATTTATAAAGGCATAGCTAAATCCAAAAGAATGGAGAACTGAGTAAAGATAGGAAATCTTTACCCTGTCAAATCCATTTGCCATATCAAGTTTGATAAGCACGCCCTTCTCCTTTCGATGAAAGATGGAATGCATAGCTTCCTGAACTTGAATTACATTGTCCAGAATATTTCTCCCTTTTACAAACCTGCCTTGAAGAGGAGAAATCAATTTCCCAAGCAGAGGTTTAAGTCTGTTAGCTATTAGTTTAAAGAAGATTTTATAAGAAGCATTGCAAAGTGAAATAGGTCTAAATCCATCAAAAGAAGAAGGATTAACTTCTTTAGGAATTAATGCAAGAAATGTGGAGTTTGTGCAACCACTGACTTTGGCTTTTAATTGGAATGTTTTTATCATACGGAGTAAATCTTTCCTAATTACTATCCAGTGAACTCAATAAAAGTGAAAGGAAAAACCATCAGGGCCCAGGGCTTTATCCGGCTCCATGGACCAAATAACATCAATAATTTCTTGCTCCGAAAAAGGCTTCATTAACTCATCATTTTCTTCCTCACTCACCATACAAGGAATGTTGGACAAAAATTCAGAGGTTAAGTCTGAATTAGAGGAGCCATATTCCCTGTATAGGTTCTAAAAATGAACTTCAACCATTTGTTTAATTTGATAAATTCCTATAACTGTTTCATCAGACAAGGAGGAGATTTATGATATATGATTTTGAGAAAGTCTAACTCTACATTGCTTATGGAAAAAAGAGGTATTCTTATCTCCAACTTTCATCCAAGTACTACGTGACTTTAATCTCCAGTATTTCTTCTTCTCGCCTGAAAGCTCAGAAAAAAATTGAACTGAGCTTTTTGTTCCTTTTCTAGCAAGGCAAGGGTAATTTTTGAATCTTCCATTTCCAATTGGATTTTCTCCAATTTTCCCATGGCTTCTTTCCTTTCACTGATTGGATTTTTTTGAGTGAATTTAACCCAATCTTTTAACGTGGCTTTGGTATTTTTGAGCTTCCTCTCCCAAACAAAGTTCGACGATCCAAAAACTAGAAGGTCCGATGGCATGGTTACAATACTCATAAAACCATCTCTGTCTTTCCACAGTGGAATGAATCAAAATGGAATGGGGACAAGTTCCTCTTCATCTTCAATCTGCAGCATAATTGGCTTGCAGTCTGAAGTAATCTTAGGCAAGATACAGGAGGAAATAACTTTTTAATCCAACAACAGAGAACTCTACACCAGAAATTGATCCAATCTGGCAGAGATGTTTGTTGCTCCACATCTATTATTTGTCCACGCATATCTTCATTTTTTTGGCTTAAAGTCAATCAGTTCACACGTTAAAATGATATTTTCCACCAATTTTAGAATGGGATCTCTCCCATAAACACCTCTTGCTTTCTCTTTAGCGTTCATTATAATATTTAAATCACCAACCACAATTATGTTTGATAAAGAGTTAGCAACAAGAAATGTTGTCGGCAAGTTCCAACAATCTCTTTTTTCATGGGAGTTGACAGGCACATAAAAGTTAAAAAGAGCAAGCGATTTCTTACTTAGAGTGTGTCGAAGTTCTGAAAAGATACAATTCTGCGATGTGTGAGAGTGTTTCAGAGGAAAAACATTTTATGTCCATAAGGTAACAATTCCACCAGCGGTGCCTCTGGAACTCAGAACCTTCCCTACATTTTTTTTCCATTTCTTATTGCTTATGGATAGAAGGATATCCTCATCGATTTTTGTCTCTTGGAGCAGAAGAATGTCTAGAGAAGCCATTCTTATAAGATCATTAACAACTTCCACTTTCAAAGAATTGTCAAGTACTCTGCAATTCCAAGAGACTATGTTCATTATATGATGGAAGGGAGAGGGCCTCCTTTTGAAGGTATAGCCCTGGTGTTCCTGGATATTGTCATCTCAATTGTAGCTTGGCTTCCTTGCATCTTCATACGTTCTGCTTCTTCCACTCGGACTTTCTTAAGAGGTTTGCGTCCTTTTTTTTAGGACCTCTCAAAAGAATCTTCATCTAATGAACCATAATTATCCATGGGTTTCTTTTTTTTTCCATTTCTGCATATGTGGGTGAGTGTCCATCAACTAGGGAACCCTAATTTGACTCAACTAATTCCTTATTTTCTTCTCGAATCGTATCTTGATATTGAAGAACTTCTCCCTTTCCAAGTATTGAAGGCACTTGTTCTTCAGGAATACTCAGAATTTCGAAGTTGTTTTGAGTTGATATTTCCTTAATTGTTGCATCACATTCCTTCTGTCTTGGGCCAGTGGGATTATTGCCCAACCCAATTTCTGTTGTTTTTCCTTTAGAAATATTGCCCTGCTTTGCTGAACTAGTTTTTTGGACTTGTGTCCATTGTTCTCCCTTATCTTTAGCAGCTTCTTCATCAATTTTCCTCTAACATGATCTGGCAAAGTGACCATAGCCATGACAATGTCTGCACTTAAAAGGAAATTGCTCATAATCAAGCTCTTGCACATGAGACCAATCGACTACTGTCAACTTAATTACTTCAGGAATCCCTACCTCTAGAACCACTTCAACACATATTCGAGCACAAGTATATTGTTCTTTTCTTTCATCCCTATCAATGTACTTCCCCAAAGTGTTTCTAATAGCTTCAATAGAATCTTAATTCCAATAATGAAGAGGAAGATGCGAAAACCTAACCCATACAGGAACAACAGAAGGGACATCTTGATTCAGATCAAATTCCGAAGTCCACTTATTCAGATAAATCCCTTGAGGACCCATGAAATATGGTATGTTTTAGAAAATTAAGTCTCTATCTTCTAAATTTTCAAAGAGAAAAACATAGTATCCTTTAACCTATCAGGTTGCTTCGAATGCCTTCTAAGATAAGGGGTTTCTAGTTTCTTTGAACCCACTCATCAATAGCCTTTGGAGATGGCCAGAGTCCAATAAACTGGCCAATGAGACCCCGGTCTGCAATGTTCATGGTTGTACGACATGGTTGTTCCACAGGAAGATCCACCGAGGAAATATTGACAAGATTCTTGACAAAGGTCTATTTATTCTGGGAGGGCTTCCTTATACCACTTGTTGCAACCAAGTTCTTGAAAGCAGTGAGTTCAAGAGGAGGGGAAGATCCCCCTCCAACAGCCATGACAAGATCTTCACAAAGCTAAATATCTTCAGAAAAAACTGTAACGTCCCCGACCCTCTGACCGGCGAAGAGGACGCTACCATGGCATTAACCATCCGGCTACCAGCCCCATGAACATGTGAATTCATAAGAATGTTGAAACCAAATGCTTTGAACTAGAAAATACACAGATGCAATTATTTATCATACACAACTACAATTATTTATCATACACAACGGAATCAACATGCATTCATACAAGCATTCATTCAACATGTTCATCACATTCATTACAGAATATGATTGCAGAAGTAAAATGGACAAGATCACTTATCTTATGAAGAACTCATTCTGCAACCAGCTACGTCACTGCAACGTTCCACCCAACCATAGGCCAGCGTGCTCCTTAATCTCTCAGCAACGCTGCCACCCCCGAGCTGGGCATGATTCTCCAAGGAATAAGGAACAAGCAGGCTTACACATAGCCAAGGGTACACAAAACACATCCAAGCCAACACATTTGGGTTTATCAAGCCATCAACAAGACAGCCAAGCCAACGTGGTTAGGTTTATCAGGCCATGGTCAAGTTTATCAGGCCATCCAGGAGTTGGGAAAGGCTAAATGCTAAGCTGGTGAGCCCATTACAGAGCTAGGAACACCGACACTAGAACTAGCCTGACTTCTAAGACACCCACACACACCCAACACAAGGAATCAGTCCCTTCTCTGCTACACAGTCCCTCAGGCCCTGACTTCCCTTCCAGTGCTATTCAGGGGTTGTGGAGAAGAAAGCCAACCCTCTAGCTCTATCTATGTGGTTTCCAAATACATCAGGTTTATCAAGCAACCCAAGCCCCCATCCCTGCTCCCAACACAGTCCGAAGACCAAACATTGCACGCATGCAATTAATCAACAATTACAACTTAACAAGGGAAAACGACTCCAAACAGTCTGCGGCATCCCCAAAGCGTAACAACATTCACAACCAACAAACGTAGGGAACAACAGCCCATTCTGCACAATCGAAGCCACTAGGGAAAACTTACGCAACCCACACTAGGGAAGAAAATGTAGTCTCCCAACCTGTGCGTGAGGGAAACTTGCACCAAACCCCAAAATATAGAGGGAAAACACAACATATTCCACTATGTGGAAGAACGCGAATGACAACAGATAAGTGGCTCCCTTCCTGGCTACGTGAGACCAAACATAATAGATGCCTGTGCACGAAAATGAACAGACTCCCATCCCCAAAATGTAAAGAATACCACAACAATCACAATATAAGGGAGACCACAACAACACAACGAATCTTGAGGAGAACGACGGCAACCATGACTCACGGGAAGAACAACGGTCCCAATATCAACATTGAAATGATGTGGAGATTACACGGCCATACCAGTTTCTAAGGAGATCATACAGCAGAAAACGTGAATGGCCCTTCATAGGGAAATCGTAGATGAAAGAGCACGGCTCCCAGCTCGCTGCGTGAGTCGAAACCAGGAAAAATCCTGTGCGTGAGAATGAACAAGAATCCTGCCCCTGCCTGAGGATGAACAACTCTACCTATGAGGGAGGATGAACAGACAATGGAGAGAATGCGTAGTCATTCCTCTACCCATCGTGAGGTTCAATCTGCTGGTGGAGTGTGCGTGTGGGCAAGGACTGACAGTCCTGCCACACTCCCCTCCCAGCCATAACTTCCCCAACTAATAGCGGCAGTTCTTAATGGTGGTGTTTGGATAAAACAAAGAAAGATGGGAAAATCAAAATAGGGTGGTAACACATGGGTTTTTCTCTCATGGCTCAAGGTTTGACAATTCCCCCACCCTTATCCTTGTGAAAATCATGCCCCTTCTCAATTTAGTTGCTGCGAACGTAGCTGGTTGGGTTATTTAATTAAAGATGTATACTTACATGATGACAAAACTCAATATGTATGCCGCATGCCCTGATATACCATCGGTGACAATTTAAATCTGAAACATAGCATAGCCAATAAATGGTGGGGCCTTGGCCTTTAGCTCCGCACCATGATCATTTACAATATATACATCATATACATCTAATGCAATGGGGTCAAAACCGAGGTGTCACATTCCCCTCCCCCTTCAATAGCACTGTCCTCAGTGCTTTACAAAATTTGAACAAAATGCTACACTGGTATCGCCTTAGTGTTCCACAGAATTGAACAAAAATGGATGTGCCAATCACATGGAATCCTCCAGCTCCCATGTAGCCTCTTCAGGTCCGTAGTGCTCCCATTGCACCTTTACCTGACTTATGGCCTGGTTCCAGAGCATTGTGACCTTCTTGTCGAGGATACACATTGGCTCGATTCAGAACTCTCCCTCGGGTTCCACCTGAATCACATCCCAATTTATCACATGGTTAGGATCATGTACATATCTCTTAAGCAAAGAAACATGAAAAACATTATGAGCTCTAGTACTAGCAGGCAATGCAAGTCTATATGCAACTGGCCCTATTCTTTCAAGCACTTCAAACGACCCACAGTATCTTGGTGACAGCGTGGCACAACTTCCAAGCTTCAAGGAACTCTTCCTTGCCCTCACTCGGAGGTAAACATGATCCCCAACACTGAACTCCCTGTTCACCCTATGCTTATCTGCATAGATTTTCTATCTGTCCTGTGTTGCTTTCATATTCTGCCTGATCTTTACAACTTCTTGCTCAATTTCCTTGAGCAATTCTGGTCCAAGCATAACCCTCTTCACTGGATTATCCCAAGTCACTGGTGTTCTACACCTTCTTCCATACAAATCTTCATACAGACTCATCCCCAAGGATGCATGCTATCCATTGTTATAATAAAACTCTACCAAGTGCAAGTAATCTTCCCACTTGGTTGGTTTATCCATTACGTACATGTGAAGCATATCTTCAAGCACCTGATTAACTCTCTCTGTTTGACCATCTGTCTGAGGATGGTATGCAGTGCTGAAGTTTAGCTTTGTACCCAAATCTGCAAACAACCCCTTCCAAAAGTTGGAAGTGAACTTGACATCTCTATCAGAGACTAATGCCTTCGGCAATCCATGCAATTTGAATATCTAAAGATCTTTGCAATGTCATCAGTCTTATGCGTAGACCTAACCGGTATAAAATGCGTTGCCTTATTCAACCTGTCTACCACAACTATGATGGAATCATGTTGTCTCCAAGTCATCGACAATCCTGTAATAAAATCCATGGAAATAACTTCCCATTTCCATTCTAGAACTGGCAAAGGCTGTAACAAACCCACAGGGTGTTAATGCTCAACCTTTACCTGTAGACATTTCATACACCTCGAAATGTACTCAGCCATATCCCTTTTCATTCCTGGCCAAAAGTACTGCTTTCTGGCTGTAGCAATTGTCTTCTGATATCCTGGGTGACCAGAATACAGAGCTTGATGGATTTCATCCATAACGACTCTCCTCAAATCTGCTACATCTGGAATATAAATTCTACCTTTATAAGTGAGAAGTCCATCTTCTTCCAATTTATATCCCTCATACCTCTTCTCAAGACCTTGGTATTGCAATTTGTCTTTTACCTGCTCATACAATTCATCTCCAGTAGCATGACTAACAATCTGCTGCCTCAAATCTGATTGGAAAACACTAAGAGATGACACATGCATTTCCTGTACCTTCCTGCTGAGTGCATCGGCTACCTTATTCTCCTTTCCCTTTATGTGCTTGATTTCAAAATCAAAATCACATAGAAATTCCAGCCATCTTGCTTGCCTAGCATTCAGAGTAGGCTGGTCAAACAAATACTTCAGTCCACAGTGATCTGTTCTGAGCTCAAATCTTCTACCCATCAAGTAGTGTCTCCACATCTTGAGAGCATGTACTATGGCTGCAAGCTCTAGATCATGAGTGGCATAGTTCTTCTCATGCTCCTTCAACTTTCTTGACTCATAACATATCACGTAGTTGTCCTGCATAAGGAATCCTCCAATCCCTTGTCCACATACATCGGTACACACCACAAAATCTTTCTCTAGGTCTGCAAATTTCAATACGGGTGCACTGGTGAGAAGATTCTTCAACCTCTGGAAACTTTCTTCACACCTCGATGTCCATTCGAACTTCATCCCCTTCTTTTGCAAAGAAGTGATGGCATGTGCAACTTTGGAGAATCCCTCAATGAACCTCCTATAGTATCCTGCAAGTCCCATAAAAGATCTTACATCCGTCACATTTCTTGGAGTAGGCCAATTCATAATGGCTTCAATCTTTTCAGGGTCCACAGATATACCCTCCTCTAAGATAATGTGACCCAAAGACTGAATTCTATCTCTATAGAAGTCACACTTGCTCAGTTTTGCATACAACTGGTGCTCCCTAAGCAATTGCAATGTCAATCTCAAATGCTCTTCATGTTCTTCCTCATTCTTAGAATAAAAAAGAATGTCATCAAGGAAGACAAGAACAAACTTATCCAGATATCTGCTGAAGACACTATTCATAAGGCACATAAATGTAGCTGGTGCATTTGTGAAACCAAATGGTACCAATACAAACTCATAATGTCCATACCTTGTTTGGAAGGCTGTCTTATGAATGTCTTCATCCTTGATTCTCACATGATGGTAACCATACCTCAAGTCAATCTTAGAAAATACCTTTTCTCCTCTCATTTGATCAAAGAGGTCATCAATCCTAGGCAAAGGATATTTATTCTTCACAGTAACCTTGTTCAACTGTCTGTAATCAATACACAACCTGAGTGTACCATCCTTCTTCTTTACAAATAGAACTGGTGCTCCCCATGGAGACACACTCGGTCGAATATACTTCTTTTCCAACAACTCTTGCAGTTGCATCTTCAATTCTAGCATCTCCAGTGTACTCATCCTGTAGGGTGCCTTGGAAACTGGTGCTGCTCCTGGCACAAGTTCAATTGCGAAATCAATGTCTCGCTTTGGAGGAAGCCCCGGAATCTCATCATGAAACACATCCCTGAATTCCTGTAACACCTGATAGTCCTCCAACCTCGGAGTTTCATCGCTTGATGTCTCCAAAATATGAGCTACATACAACTGGCAACCCGTCCTACAGAACTTCTTTAACTGCATTGTTGAAACCTGTCGTACTGAAATCACCTTTGGAATACCTTTCACAACTACTATGTTCCCTTCTTCATTCATGCATTTGAAAGTCTTATTATAACAGTCAAGCTTCACCCTGTGAGCTTCTAACCAATCCATTCCAATGAGAGCATCATAGGAACCAAGCGGTAGAACATTCATATCTACACAAGTGACCAATCCATCCATGACCAATGGACATTTCTCTACCACTTTCTCTTAGTTCCAGTGGCTAGCTGAACTAACCAAGACTTCCTATGCTTTACTTTCTTAAAAGCACAAATCTCCACTACTCTAGGAGTGATGTAACTATGCGTAGAACCAGGGTCAATCAAAATAGAAACAAATTGCTCAACAATCTTACCTGCTACTTCAACCACAGTTGACTGGTGATCTACTTGGCGATCCTCCAGTCCTGCATAAATCCTAGGGACAACCCTTGCTACTTGACCCACTGTTTCTGCTTCTTGAATGTTATAAGTCGGTCTTGCATTCTCATTCTTGAGTGGACAATTTCTGCGCATGTGGGGTCCTCCACATTTCCAACATTGAAGTGGTTCTCTATTATGTTGTGGATCCTTAGGTTTTTCTCCTATCACTCCAACTGCTTTACTTGCAGCTTGGGATGGCTGCTTCTGCTGATTCCTGAAGTTAGAAGGCTTGAAACCTTTCTTTCTTTGGTCAAACTTCTCATTCTTCTTCTCCTTCCATGCCTTATGGTAATCCGGCTTACCTTTGCTTTGCTCATAGCAATACTTAGCCTTCCTTATTGCTTCTTCAAGAGTTCTAGGTTCATAAAACTCAATTCAATCTTTGTAAGACTGAGGTAATCCACTCAGAAAATGTTGGACCTTCACTTTTTCATCTCTGATGTACCGGACATACCTCAACAGCTCCAAAAACTTATTCGCATACTCTTCCATGGTCTGCTGTCCCAATCTCAGCTCATGGAACTCCTTAATATTGTCATCATAATATCTGTCAGAGAGGTATTTCTGCTTGAAATACTTCTTGAACTGTTTCCACTTAAGTCTCCTTTCACTGATCCTCTTGGCTTGCTTGAAGTGTTCCCACCAAATGGATGCTCTTCCATTCAGGTTGAATATGGCAACTCTTGCCTTCATGTTTCCTGAATAATCATGCACTTGAAAGTACTTCTTTATCCCAAGAAGCCAACCTTTAGCCTCTTGTCCAGTCTTTACCTCACCATCAAATGTAGGAGTTTTAGCTTTCTTAAATTCATCTTGAGAGCAATCCCTATGGTGTCTCTTTCTTTTTCTTTTATGAGAAGAAGAACTTGAATCCCTGCTGGATTCTTCAAAATCAGATGATCCACTAGAAGTCCTTCCCCTTCTCCTAGTACTGCTCTTACTGCCTTCTGGTCTTGTTGTACCTCGTCCAGAGTCTATCTTTCTTTGGAAGTCTGTCAAACTCTACAACATTGCAGCATTCAACTGGTGTTGCTCTTCCTGGGATTTAATCAAGCTTCTCATGGTGGCTACAACATCTGACGGTGTCTCTTGGAATCTCCTTCCATTAGACTCTATGTCATCATTTTTGTTATGGACAATTTCTCCTATGGAATCTCGAGCACGCTCGTAAGAATCCCGAGCATCATATCCGTCATGGCTTCTCATAATTGAACCACCACTTACTTATCAAACTACACTACCTGGAATACTGCCCTTGAAGGTGACTATGATTCTGCAAACGTGTTAGTAACACAAGTGTTAGATGCATAACCTTGATATAAACCAGCATTACTTACCTTCTCCTGGAATAATCATAAAATAACAAATTTGCCCAAACACAAGATTTTTCTTCATCAAAGAACGTCTGTTTGAGGTGGACGATGGGGGTCAAGGGGGCTTGCCCCCTTGTGGCTTCCCTGCGCCACTGTAGGGCGGGTCGAGGGCAGGTCTGATCCAAAACAACCATAGCATACAGATCAGCAAAAATGTTGCTCTAACACAACTAACTTCAATGCTACAAAGATCATGTTTAATAACAATAGCAAAACGAATTAGATCCAAGCATGTTCAATGACAGCAGCGAAACGAACAGATCCACCAAGCACGCCAAAACTTAGACAAGTTGGGCAAAACCAAGCCACCAAGCCTGCAAAAATAAAGATAAGAAATTATTGTCCTATAACCTTTTAGGAATTGTCCAACACTTTGTTTAACCATAGAGTTCAATAAAATGAAATTTTATTTTAACAATGTTGATTTCCTTTTTAAATAAAGTTAACTTAGAGAGTTATTTTGATATTCTAAATTAGGGTTGAGTATGTTCTTATATTATCACTGTTCAAGTGACATTTTCCTCAAATTCCCAATGATTTATCCAAGATTTGGCATCTTTATAGGCGGTTTTCATTAAAGTTCAAATCAATCATAAGAAGGTTATTTTCCATGTTGTTTATCTTGTTCATATACATTAGGTACCTAGTTGTAGCCATGCTTTCAGTAAGGGAGATTCTTTTTTTATGAGGAGGATAGGGTAAGGTGTATTGTCTTTAACTAAGTTCTAAAATGCTATTGGATTTGCTCTTTCATTCTTCATGATTATCCAAGATGTTGTAGTTCTATACTTTACAACTATATAACTTGAGTGATTAAAGTCTTAAAAAGGAGTATTTGCTCAAATCCAAAGGTTTGTTAATGTACAACTAATTTCAAGTCCATAATAAGCTTTCCACTATTGATTTACTTTTTTATTATCAATGCTATGATTCTAGTTAAGTATGTGATAAAAATCGATTATGAGATATCTGTATAAAATCTCTCCGTCAAAACCAACGTCATACATGAAATTAGCACAAATGATCTTTTTGGATTTGATTACAATAACCTTTGTTTTGTTAGTGTGAATAGCCATACTTGTACTAGAGAAAAAAACTTTGAGAATTTTTATTATCTTATCGAGATCATAGGGATTTTTCACCATCATAACAATATCATCAACATAAAGGAGGATGACTAGAGTTGTGCCAACACAACTTGCATCTTATAAACAACCCTCTAACTTGTCAATGGATATACCAAAAAATGGTAGGGAGTAGGGGACAACTTTGTTAGACTTCTATAAGTTATAATCAATTTCTTCTAAGCATCCCTTAGTGTTCTTAAACTTGACAATAACATTCCCATACAAACTTATCACTATACCTCTCAACTCAAAAGGAGCTCTTAGCTCTTTTAATATATTCCAAAGATTACCTTTTATTGCCATGTTTAATGTTTTTTCTAAAATCAATGAAGCTACACAAAATATTGGTTTATGATTGCGACACTCCTTTGAAATGGTCCCAAGTAGAACAAGGTGGTCCACAATTGAAT
Organism: Pseudotsuga menziesii; assembly: GCA_001517045.1. Taxonomy (NCBI): domain Eukaryota; kingdom Viridiplantae; phylum Streptophyta; class Pinopsida; order Pinales; family Pinaceae; genus Pseudotsuga; species Pseudotsuga menziesii. The sequence continues at coordinate 1,323,048 of LPNX010917502.1, forward strand.
GATAGATGCTAAATTTGAATGATAACTCTTTTTCTTTGACTTTCTATCTAGACATTAATCTTTTAAATAATCATTCCTTATTTTTTTCCAAAATAGGGATAATTATAATGGTCCTAATGATTTATATTTGTTTTTAAATAATAAGAACAATGAGGTTTTGATTTTGAAGTTCAGGGAAGCATTGCTTTGCTACTAAATTGAAGAGCTTATGAATGTGAGAGATGAGGATAGACCCACCAATTTTCAAGGTTTATATTTGCTATCATTTGATGTCCTTAGTTTTCCTTTTTTTCCCTGAGCCGCCTAACCCCAAACCGTCCCCAAACTATCGTCTAAAGAAAAAAATATTCCTTTGTAAAAAGGGTTTAAATGTTGTCTATGACATTAAGGAATTCATAAAGCTTTTAAGGTAGGGATTTTAGTCCATCAAGAGAACTATATTACTTCTTTAATTTTACAACTTAGAATATATAATTTCTTAGGATCTAGCTTAGAGAAATGCAAAAACTTATTTTACTTCCGTTTATACAACACATTTTTGTTCCTTTTAATTAGAGACTTGTATATTTTTTGAAATAATCAAATTTCCTATAAGATAAATTAAATTATTAAATAAATAAATGAGAAATAAATTTACAATTTTTTTCCAAAAAAAAAACCCTTTAAATAAAATTTAAAATTCATATTAAACAAGAATTAAAATTTAACATATATAATTAGCTTCCTAAATAAAAATTCATCAAATTAAAGTTTCATATTAAAAAAATAACCTATATAATTAGCTTTATTAATTTTTTTAATCACATTAAAAATTCAAAATAAATGATTTATAAATTAAAAAATAGCTCACATTAAAATTAGTTAATTCAATTTTTAGAAGCGCTAACTAAATTTATGTTTTATATTTAATTATCTATAATATTAATAATGATTTTTATTAATCACAAAATCTTTATTAATATTAAATATTAAGACACTAAGGGCATGTTTTATGTTTTATCAAGCATGCTAAATTATGTATTAATGTCTCATTACAATTATAACATGTCACACATGTATTAAATAAATGTTTTTATTTAATTCATATGTTATTTGTTGCAACTATTGAACAACCATATATGCCCACTACTAATTTTTCAATTGGTATTGCTTGAGAGAACAGTTATGCACACATAATACCTTGAATAAAACATTGCAATTGTTTTTGTTTAGTTTTATTTGAATTTGATCAAAATAAATAAGCTTGATATGTTTACATGTTGGGTAATTATTCCTCTGACAGTATCCATATACGATAATTGTTCCACTTTTAAAAGATCTTTCACAATCATTGGTGTAGTTTCCTTAGACAGTTTAGTCCAGTTTCCAGTTACTTCAAACCTTTCTCACATCTTCCTTGTAGGAAAAACATATATATTCGATCTAAAAACCTTTGTGCCAGTGAAGGCCTTGTATACATAAGATTTAGTCACCCCAAAGAACTGGGAGATAGAATCATCTTTGCATGGGATCGATTTGAAGCCTTTCTAGTTGGATTATTTCCTTGTCTTGATTGCCTGTAAATTATCCAACAACCTACAAACTCGAGCCATCAACAGAGCGTCACATCAAGTCTAATCTCCATTCATTGCTTTCTTATATGCTTAATCCCACATTTAGATTCAAAAATAGTTCACTGAAAAATTCTCGGCCCTAGAGGTAATCTATTTTCATAATCCTTGGATGTAGTTTGCTCTCATCCATGAGGATGGTCTCTAGCAAAGCCTTCAATTTTATCACTTCTACACTTCTTCTTGTCTATGACTCTTCTTCTTCTTGTTTTGACAGCAACCCCAAGACATTTGTTTCTTCTTACCAACTGATATTTTCAAGTACCAATTGTAATTTTTGATATTAACTCCCCCTGAGTATATGATCCCTTCTAATGTTAATTTTAGGGTTCTCTTCTAGGTCATGAGAAATCCTTTGATAAAAGGTATCTATCATTATCATCTTTATCTCAATGGGTGTAATACAACATATATTATCTTAACCTTGAACACTAGATCTCTTCCACTTGGTGTTGTCGATGCCATCATGATGTAGGAGCATCCTTTTCTCCATCCAAGTCCAAATCTAGTATTTGGATCAGGCCTGAAAGGGTTCTTCATTTTCCGAGTTAATAATTCTTTGAACAAAATATTGTAAATAAACATATGTTTTATGTGCTTCTAGATGGATAGAGAATCATTAGGTGAGTCATTGAGTCATTTCACGAGTCATGTAACAAAGCCCATGACTGCTTGCAGCATCTGATCAAGCATTCGATGATTGTTTGGTGAGTCATAGGATATGCTTAAGAGTTTGTTAGATTGAGTGTATTGAGGATATGAACTAGAATTGGATCATGAATCATGTTGATTATATATTATGTAAGCCTTCAACGCAAGAAATATAGCCAACCAATGTAAATCTAGCTAAGAGATTACGCCAAATCAAGGAGGAATTAGGCCGAGGATAGCTGGTTCTACATATACCAGACCTAGGAAGATCATAACGTATGTTCTGAACTAAAATATGAATGTACAGATTGTTGCCCTATTTGACTTGGTTATGTTATTTCATGGTTCAAGGATTGTTTCCCTTTCACAAGACAATGATATAACTCTTATTGTTAAATTCTGAATATTCCAAACATCAATTGTAATACCTATCTTATGAAAATCAATATTAGCTATATGATAAGATTTTCAATAACAGGGGTTGTAGCGATGCGGCGATGGGCGAGTGGCAAAGAGGCTGGATAGATTTTTGGTGACTGAACAAGTGATGGATAGGACTCATTACCTCAGGCAATGGGTTGGATGTGGAGGGCTATGTGACCATATTCCCATCTTTTTTGAACTCAAGAACGGTCCTACACAACCTCCTAGTCCCTTGGAGTTTAATAAGACATGGCTTAAGGATGAATCTTTTACAAATCTCCTTACATACCTATGGATTCCTTTTAATCATGAAGGAGTGCGAATTGCTGCTTTTCGGTTTGCAGACAATATCAGAAGGGTAAAAGGGGCTATTAAGGATTGGGAGGTTGTAAAAAAAGGCGTGAAGATAGTGAATTGAAATTAATTGAGAAGGAGATCTTGTTAATTCTGGATACGGATGGGGGGGGATGCTGAGTCAAGAGTCGAAGGCTCAACTTCTTAGGATTGAAGGTAGAAGGAACTCTTTATTACTGGAAAGGGAGGAGACTTGGAGTTTGAAGAGTAGAGTCATCTGGCTTGAGTGCGGAGATGATAACACAAAATTTTTCCATGCATATGCCAGGGGGAGGAAAGCCTCTAACACTATCTGAAGTCTGAAAGATGAACAAGGAGCAACACATTTTTCATTTGAAGACAAGGATCGTATTGGTGTTGCTCATTTCAAGAACCTCTTCAAGGATCCTCCTCAGGTATCTCTTGCAGAAGTCTTTAGGGTGGCACAGAAATTCCCAAGGTTTGTGAACGAGGATGACAATACTAACCTGATGGAGGTTATTAGTGAGGAGGAGCTCAAGGATGCTCTTTCTAGTTTTCAGAAGGATAAGAGTCTAGGGCCGGATGGATGGACTATTGAATTTTTCTAGGTTTATTTGATCTTATTGGGGGAGATCTGCTGAAATTTGTGGAGGACACTCATACGTCAGGAAGGATTCCAACCAGTTTTAATAGAACCTTCATTGCACTAATTCCAAAAGTTGATAACCCCTCATCCTTAAATGACTTTAGACCAATTTCTCTATGCAACTATGTATACAAGGTTGTCACGAACATTATTGCTCCAAGATTCAAGAACATACTCTCCAAACATATCTCTGAAGAGCAATTTGGGTTTTTGGAAGGGAGACAGATTCACGAGGTCAATGGGGTGGCATACGAGGGTTTTCCCAGCATGAAGACTAGAAAGATAAAGGGGGCTATTCTAAAGATAGATTTGTCCAAAGCATATGATAAGGTAAGTTGGTTATATATTCATATGCTTTTGACTCATCTTGGTTTATGCATTGGTTTTATCAAATGGGTCATGAGCTGTATCACAACAATCTCCTTTTCGATTCTGATCAATGTGGCGACATCTCCTTTCTTTCATGCTGAGAGGGTGTTACGCCAGGGATTTCTATTATCACCTCTACTCTTTTTACTGGTGGCCAAAGGTTTAAGTAGGGCCATCAAGGAAGCAAATTTGCAGGGATCCCTTGTGGGAATTCAAATATCCCAACTTTTATCAGTGACACATCTATTGTTCATAGATGACATCCTTATTTTCTTTTCTGGTTCGATGAGGGATATTCATACTCTAAAAAATATCCCGATGCTCTTTTCAGCGGCCATGGGGATGGAGATTAATGAGGGGAAGTCTACGGTGATTGCACATCTTTTGTCAGTGGAGGAATATCGTGAACTTAGCAAAACCTTTCCCTTTTTGCCGGTGGGTATTGATGCTAGTTTGAAATACTTATGGTTTTGCCTAAAACCAAACGATTACCTAAAGTAGGACTGGAATCGGCTCATTGAAAAATTGGAAAAAAGACTAAAACTTTGGAGTCATAAGTGGTTATCCAAAGCTAGGCGTGTTGTTCTGGTGAATTCTGGTCTAGAAGCTATTCCAGTCTACTAGATTTCCCTTGCATGGATACCTAAGAACATTTTGGAAAAATCTAGGAGAATCTGCTTTAGAGAATCATTAGGAAAATATTTGGGAAAAAGTCATGATACAAAAGTACCTTGCACCGAACTCTGTAGAAGATTGGATACAAAACCCTAGGAAATCTCATGTTGGTGATTCTGTCATTTGGAAAGCAGTGGTGAAATCATTTGATATCATTGGTTCAAACCTTGAATGGAATGTGGGAAATGGAAGGTGTTTTTGGATCGGGGAGGATCCTTGGGTTGGGTGTAATCAAAATCATATTCTCCTTGCTAGAATGGTGGAGGCTCTGAGGGATCGAGATATCATATATATTTATCAACTTGTCATTCCTGGCCAGGGGCACCGGTGGTTTCAGTCCTGGATGTCGGCAACATCTTTTGGATTAGATTTTCCAGATGAAAGGGAGCTGGACCGCTACATTGGTGACTTGAATCAAGCTCTTATACAGCTCAGTGACAGATTGGACGTTTTGGTTTGGGATGTAGATCCAAGGGGTGTCTACACTCCAAAGGGTGTTTATCTAAAATTAAGTGTTGATATTCTTCTTAGAGAACCAGTCTGATGGTGGAAGAAGCTGTGGAAGATCAACAGTCCACCAAAAACCAGACTTTTTCTGTGGTGCGTCCTAGAAAACAAGGTCCCAACCAGGGATAATCTCAAGCGAAGGAATTTGCATTGGCCTGGGTTGTGTATCTTTTGCAAAGGTGAGGATCAATCAGTACTCCATCTATTCTTAAAATGTGCATTTGTCAAAGCGGTTTCTGAAGAGTGCGTGAGAACTTTGCGAGCTCACTATGTGTGGGAGGGGGATTCGATTTTACAAGCATGGACGAACTGGAAGGCGAGGGCCGATTCTATGATGATGGAGGCATTGCCTCCGTTGGTTCTCTGGGGCGTGTGGTTGGCTCGTAATAATCTCTGTTTCCAAGATAAAACATGTAGGCCTGCTATAACTGCTAGCAATGCGTGTGTTTTCTTAGTGCATATCTGCAACATATCAAAGCTTTTAGATAGAGGGAAGTGCTTGCCGTGGAATTAGACAGGTCGAAGCTGTGGGGTTTTTTTGACGAAGTGGCATAGAATAATGTTTGTGGGGGTGGCATACTTTTATATCTATCATAGACTCATTTCTTTGAGATGATAGCTGGGTTCAGGGAAGGCATCAATAATTTTGCTGAAATAATGAGCCTAAAACTCTAGTTGGTCCTCGCAGCAAAGAAGGGTGTAAAAACACTTAATTTCATGGGAGACTCATCAAATGTTATTAACTGGATAAATGGGGCACAAGTTTGCAGAAATATCAGACTTGAGAACATCCTCCTATCATCTAGAGAGATTTTGCACATGTTTGATGACTTTTCTTGTCGACACATTTTCAGGGAAAACAACAGGGAAGTAGACCGTGCTTCGAAGGAGGGCTTGCAACTAGTCATGGGACAGTGGAAGATAAAAGAGCACAAGGATGGAAATATTCATGAATATTTTCACAGACCTTTTATAGAATAACCACATTTTTGTTTCTGTTTACATCATAATATTTTGTTGCAAGTAGCTTACTCAGTTTATATTTGCTTTATTTCAGAACCATATGGTTTTGCACTATAAAGACTGATCTTTTACACTAGTATGATACTTGGATTACTGTTTTTATGGGGTGATATGGTTAAGAATGTTTCTTGACATACTTTTCTTCTATGAAGGTTAGATTTAAAACCTCTTATGGATGGGAACTATGATGGCCTGATTATGTGTTTCAACACAGAAGCTTTATGCTAAACTTGAAATACACTTATTGACAAGTGTATCTGCAGAATGTAATTTTGTTTTGAAGAAATAAAATTACGCTTTTTTTCCAGGAAAAAAAATGCATTTTTCTCTTTTGCAATATAATCTTCTTTGCATGAAATATATTTTTGTTAATATTAAAATTACGCAAATTCTTATTATCTTAACCTTAGTTTTCACTTTCAATATTTTTACCCTCTCGGCATTCCTTTTTTCTTTTGGATGATTTGACTTATCTATTTGGATATTCTTGGTGGCACGTGGGTTGTTACAACTATATTATTTCTGGTTTATAGATCATTGTAAAATGAGATAATATTGCGCAATATATTTTAAAGGAAGATCATAAATATGGAGATATCACAACTAGACAATTACCTATTAACAATGAATCATTGTGCCTCTGTATTCTTTTGAAAAGAAAACTTTAGAATCAAATCCAAAAATTGCAAATAAACAAGTTTAATTAAAGCACCTTTATACAACTCAAAAGAAACACATAACAAGTTATTCATGACATTTATTTTATTACTCTCGTTTTCACTTCATCACACCTAATTTGATTTTTTTTTAATTACCTTTTTTCACACTTTTCTTTATTTGATGGATATTACCACATAATCAAATGACACAATGTAGTTCTTAATTTGTTAGTTTTAACTAATTACTAAATAACTTATTTTTAATTCATTAACCAATAAACATAAATATTAAAATAACAAATTAATTAATAAAAATGATTTAAGTATATTTTAAATTTTAAAATAAATAAATTTATATTTAATATCTCCTGCATAACTAAGTTTTCAGGGAGTGCTTATGTAACTTCCGCGTTTGCCTCTTCAATAATTAGTTCTTAAATGCGCTAGTTAATAAGTATTTGTAAATGGACTAGTTAACATGAGTCGAGGTTAATGCTAATGTTCTGCCTTTGCCTCTTCAATAATTAGTTCTTAAATGCGCTAGTTAATAATTATTCTTAAAGAACTACTTAACATGAGTGGAGGTAGTTAAAAGAATTTGTTTTCATTTTTATTTCACAATTAATATGTAAGAATCTTACGGTAAGAGCTATCCACTGAGCTGCAGAGTATTTAATGTAGCTTCAACACGCTTGCTGACCGTTGGATCTCTAGCCGCTCAAGCAGCTCAAGATCCAATATAAAACTGCAGTCACATTTAATGCAACTCAATAAATAGCTCTAGCTTACTCTTACATCCAGTACAGTTCGAGTACAGTTGGCAACTGCTCCCCCTAAACTTGGAGAAATTTATAGCAATTGTACTTAAGCTCAGTACGAACTGTTAATTCCTTCATTCTTTCAGAAGCTTTCCGTAATTTATTCCTACATATCTGGAAATAGGAATTAACACCAATTCAAACTTTACCAATCCCGCTCAAACTTTACCAACCCCGCCCAACCCCGCGTGTTACAAACTTCTGCACTCATATACGTGTGTTCCAAAATTCGTTCAACTCTGCAGCAGAGGAAGAAGGGGAATCCTGCACAAATGTGTTGCAAAGGGGATTGCAAGATTCGGCAGCACAGGAATAAGGCTTCTAAGGTCTGTGCTTCTGACATGAAGAACGCAGGTGAATCTTTCACACTTGGTCGCATGATTGGCAGAAAGAGGAATCCGATGTCAACCACAGAGAATAGGCAGAAAGAGGAAAGTCCGGTTAAATGTGGCTTGCCGGATGATCGTTCACAACCTGGGAGAATCTTACGCCAGAAGCTGGACAAGGAGGAAGTTTGCGTCACTCCAGTGAAACCCTCACCTGTGTTTTCTTCTGGTAAAACTGGGAATTCAGCCGAAACGGACTTTTCATCGCTGCCTTTCGATGTTTTGGTAAGGACTTTTACAGTATCCAGCTTTTGTTTTTCCAATTTGCTGACACTAGTATTCAAGATAATTATCAGTTCTCTATCTCGCCACGATTGTCTCAGGGTTTGTCTTTTTATTGTGTCGTCTGCTAGCAATTTAATTGCAATCCTTTTCATGTTTTGCTAATGCATGTTTTTTTTTAAATTTCAGCCGTAATGTTCCTTCTTTCCGTTCAAGTTCAAATCTTTAGGATATTAAAATTTGATCAATGTAGCCTTTCGGTTTTCCTTTGTGTCTCGTCTTTTTGCAGGGTTTTTGTGGTCTTTACTTTTTTGAATGTATTTTCCCGTTCCTGCTGCGCTGTGTTGTTCGTAGGAGATACTTATTTTCTTTTAAAATTATTTTACAGGTAGAGATAGTCTGTAAACTTGGGCACCATGAACTCGAGCCGCTGTCTCGCGTTTCAAAGGATTTCAAGCAAGCAGTAAGGGTTCTTTACGGTTCTGATTTAAAATTTTCCTCTTTACCTTTATGGGATTAACAAAATTATTCTGTGTTGTGTTCGGTAAATTCCCCTGTATCTGGCGTTCTATAACTTCCTCTGTTTCTTGCCTATCTCTAAATAGGTTGGTTTTCTTTTTATCGCTGCAGGTTAAAGTAGCTATTGAAACGCATTTTGATTTAAAAACCCCCAATCATGGGTGGCGACCTAATCGTTCGCTATTTTTAAATGAATTCCCCAAGAAATATATTTCCATAAGTGATAATCCGTTTGGATGGCCTGCACCAATGGCACCAAAACGTGTAGAGAAGCATCGTAATCTTCGCTTGAATGACAAGGATGTCGCAGAATTAAGCAGAGTACTCTTTCTGGATAGTGATAGGCCATCCAGTGTTGGTGCAGAGCATGCTATTTCCGTCAGGTCCGGCATTGCTACGAATAGGGTCTTATTTAGCGAGGAGGAGCTTTCTGAGGCATTGTCTCGCCACTCCATATAGAAGTAAACACGGGTTCCTCCTGTTTTTGCAAGTGTCCGGAAAGCAGATGAAGAAGGATTTCAAGGAAGAATCTCACTGCTCGTGAGCTTTTGCAGCAGTTTTTTAATTCATTTTTTGTATATATATAGATTAACATCTGTAGTAAGTTTTGATCTGAACACCATTTGTTCTTGCATGGAGTCTGCTAGACTCTTTAATAGAATATTTGGTGTATATATTTCAAATTGTTTCCCAGGTAGCATATTCTTGTGCCGTGCTGGATGAATAAGTTGTCAAGGTCAAGTTTTCCTTTTGATGAAAAGCTATGGGCAACGGGCATTCCATTCTTTGGCTCTGTAATTTGAATTTCTATTGAATATGAAATTTTACTTCTTTACATTTCCCTATTTGTTCCATTTTATTTGGTGTAACATTAATATTGCAGTGTTCTACGATAGCAAATTGTGTAGCAATAACATTGCAGACTCTGCTGTTAATTAGGGTTGGAAGTCTCAAGAAAATTGATCTGCTTCATTTTATTATTTATAAATGTAAAGAAACAAATAATGCATTGTGTGTTCTATATCATTAAAGACATGCAGAAATTTGAATGTTGTTTCGATCTTCGTGCTCATTCATTTAAGAGGTAGAATGTGTTTAGGAAGTTGATTTCACCAGGTACCTCCAATAAAATTCAGGTTGTCACTCCAAATATTAAAATTGAGTGAATGGCGAAAGGGCACTCGTTATAAGAAATGGGATGTTTTGCCCTCCTTCATTTGAATTTTGTTCGTATGCCAGTCTTGGGTTGCCCGTATACGAATGGAAAAGGGGCACTCAAGAGAAGAAATGGGGTGTCTTGCTCTCCTTCAATTGGATTTTGTTCGTCAGCTGCCAGTCTCGAGTTGCCTGTTTTGGCTTGTCTGCCTCGTAGGAGTTCAGGGTTGGTCGTTTGCTCGTGGATTTTCTGCGTGGAAAAGATGGGCTAGGGGAAATTAGCTAAGGGGGGGTTGCGCAGGTGGAGACTGAGGAAATGCGAGGAGATCTCAGCACCTGTTCTGGGTCACTTGAGGAATAAGGCAATGTCCTTGGCACTTTCAGCGGCAGTGTCTTTTGTTAACCTGGAAGTTAAAAGGAAATTGTAAAGGTCATGGAAAAAACAGAGGTAGAACATGGATGACGAGATGATTTCACAACATGGATGACGAGATGATTTCTTGTGTTTTAGAAAGTAGGTTTTCAAGTAGAGACTTCCAGTATTTTAAGTTTTGTAACTATGTGATCGGACAGGAACACCATCACTATCATTTTGGAAGATCCAAAGAAGAAAGAAAAGATTCCTCAAGCGATGAGGAATATGTACTTTAATATAGAAGGGAATATGTATTTGGATAAGAAAGAAGAAAATGATGAAGTAGAAGACAGTTATTATTGCAAGGACAAAAGGATCAAGGAGACTACCCACGAAACAAACAAAGATAAGTGTTTAATTGTCCTTCATGATATTGTTTGGTTGTGCACTTGTTTATATTCATTTGATGTATTAATAATGTTTGAGTGTTTGCATTTATACTACTAAATTGCACATAATGGGTAAGAAGTCAATGATGTTGTACAACATTCCATTGCTACTTATCTAGATTGAAACTTCTTTGCTGACATATTGGGAGTAGTACACACTCTTCATAACATTGGGGTAGAAGGCATGTAGAAGTTACCATATGTGTACGTGATATGGATGAATGTTGTAGCATTGGCTAAGATAGTTGCATGACTGTGTGATATATATCTTGATACATTAGGTTAATATGTTTTGGAAATAATTAAATGTTTATAATCATGCAAATGAACTTGACTTGTAAATCGTTTTGAAGAACAAGTAACGGCAATTCATAAGAGGAACTTGAAGCTCCTTGGGTCAGAGACATTGTGGCAACAAAAAGAGCTTCATAAGAATATAAAGAGAACGTAGATCCACCTCAAGAAATGAAGACCATCTTGGGCGCAAGAGATCATCCAAGATAAAGAAAAGTATGATAAAAATTCCAAAAAGGTAATAGGCCTTAGAGACACTCTAGTTACGTGGCATTGTTGAGTGACATCATTGATGCAGATCCTTCTAGCTATGAAGAAGTAGCCAATGATAAATAAAGGAAGACTATGATCAAAGAGTACTAGTTTATCGTGGGAAATGATGTCTAGGATGCAATTATGAGACCTGAAGGGAAGTCCGTAATGTCTTCCATATGGATCTACAAGATCTACCATTCAACAGATGGCAACATCGAGGGATACAAGGCAAGATTCGTAGCATGAGGATTCTCACATAAACAAGGAATAGAATACAACGAGACATTTGCACCAGTTGTGAGTTACACTTCCATTAGATCCATACATGCAGGTATGAGATGGGAGATACACCAGCTGGATATCAAAGCAACATTCTTGAATGGTGTAGTTGAGGAGGAAGTGTACGTAGAATAACCACTGGGAGTTGAGACACATGATAGGAAGACTCATGTGTGCAAATTAAAGAAGGTCTTGTATGTGCTTAGAAGGCACCCATGGGATAGCACATACAATTACATGAGGAGCTTCAAGATCACCTAGAGTTATGAAGATCATAACCTTTGCTACAAGGTTGAAGATGAAAGTCTATAGATGAGTGCAAGAGGAATTTTTCAACGAAGTTCAAGATAGAGGATCTTGATATCCAGTGACCTTAAATGGATACATAGAAGATCAGTAGCAAAGGAAGCTACCTGTCACTCCAGTAAAGAATGTTTCGACACATAGAGTAAAAAATGCAGAGGAAGAATGATACTCCACTTCAGAGGGAGTGACTGCAAAAGATCCTTAATTTCGACATGGTACAGTGGGGTGGACAACTTCCTAATGGACCTAGGATTTACTGAGAGTAAAGTGGATTCCAACCTTTACTTAAAGGTTGAAGGCAGAAGACCAGTGATGCTCTTGCTATATGTTGATGACTTGTTCTTAACAAGAGAGGAAGAACTCATTGAAGATGCAAGGAGGAGACTTGTCACTGAGTTTGAGATGAAACACCTAGGGATGATGCACTACTTATTAGGCTTGGAGGTATGGCAGAATGCAGATGGGATTTTCCTTGGTTAAGGAAAGCATGCAGTGGAGATTCTGAAGAAATTGAAATGTTGGACCGCAAAGCGATAGCCACACATGGCATCGAAATTGAAGCTTCGACGTGATGCTTCATCATAGTCGGTTGATTCCATGATGTATCGTCGGATGATTGGCTCATTGATGTCCCTGACGAATACAAGATTAGACATATGCTTTGCCGTGAACATATCGAGCCAGTTCCTAACAAATCCGAGACATGTTCACCTAGTTGCTGCAAAGCATGTAGTAAGGTACGTGAAATGTACAGTTGAGTATGGGCTCAAGTATGATATGAATTAGAAGACTAACCTACATGGTTATGTTGATTTAGATTGGGCATTTGAGAGGAAGAGAACCTTGAGTTGCTTCTTCAGTTTGAGATCCAGTGTAATTTAGTGGTTTGGCAGGATGCAGTTCTGCATGGCACTGAGTACATCCAAGGTAGAGTATGTTGCCACTTGCTCGGCTAGTTGTGAGGTAGTATGTTTTTGAAAGCTATTATCTGATTTGATTAATCATTAGAATATCAGCCAAATGCCCTTTTGCCACGATAAACCATATTGACCAGAGGGCATTTTTTAACTTAGTGCCGTTACCAATAGATAAGCTATGACCAGTGCGTTTAAAATTTGATGTTGACTGTACAATCATATCGTTGATGTTTTAATTGGAACTATATGTCCCTTTACTAGTTAGAAATTGTGAGTGAATTCTTGTTTTTTTTTGCTGTATTTTATTATGTGAAGGCACAAGATCACAATTTTATGTTTGTATCTTATTATTTGTAATTTTCTTGCATTACTCAACCAAACCAACAAGTTTATTAAGTCAAGTTTTTATTAATAAATATTTTATAAAATAAAAATTATGAAATAATTTTTAAACATTAAATTTTGTATTAAGTTATTTTTTTAAATAATTATTTTATAAAAAAATTTATATTTTTTATAACGAAAATTATTAAGTAATTATTTATAAAAATATTAATTAAAGAATAATAATTTAATATTCTGTCAAGATTAAAATTTGTGTAAACATTTTTCTACATAATTCTCATATTATTTTGTTTAATATTTAAATATTACATAATGATGATGATAATAGTAATTAATGTCTCAAGATTTGACCCTAGAAAGTAAAAAGTGTAAGAAATCATTTATTATGCTTTAGAAGTATAGTTAGTTCCATGAAGATAATAAATTATTGTCCTATAACCTTTTAGGAATTGTCCAACACTTTGTTTAACCATAGAGTTCATTAAAGTGAAATTTTATTTTAACAATGCTGATTTCCATTCTAAAGCTAGTTAACTTAGAAAGATATTTTGATATTCCAAATTAGGGTTGAGTATGTTCTTATATTATCACTGTTCAAGTGACGTTTTCCTCAAATTCCCAATGATTTAGCCATTTTCCTCAAATTCCCAATGATTTAGCCAAGATTTGGCATCTTTATAGGTGGTTTTCATTAAAGTTCAAATCAATCATAAGAAGGTTGTCTTCCATGTTGTTTATCTTGTTCATATCTATTAGGTACCTAGTTGTAGCCATGCTTTCAGTAAGGGAGATACTTTTTCTATGAGGAGGATAGGGTAAGGTGTATTATCTTTAACTAAGTTATAAAATGTTATTGTATTTTCTCTTTCATTCTTCATGATTATCCAAGATGTTGTAGTTCCATACTTTACAACCATATAACTTGAGTGATTAGAGTCTTAAAAAGGAGTTGTTTTTTCGAAGCCAAAGTTTTGTTAATGTACAACTATTTTGAAGTCCATAATAAGCTTTCCACTATTGATTTATTTATTTTCTCAATCCTATGGTTCTAGTTAAGTATGTGATAAAAATCGATTATGAGATATTTGTATAAAATCTCTTTGTCAAAACCAACGTCATACATGAAATTAGCACAAATGATTCTTTTGGTTTTGATTATTATAACCTTTGTTTGGTTAGTGTGAATAGCCATACTTGTACCAGAGAAAAAAAAACTTTGAGAGTTTTTATGATCTTATCAAGATCATAGGGATTCTTCACCATCATAACAATATCATCAGCGTAAAGGAGGATGACTAAATTTGTGCCAACACAACTTGCATATTATAAACAACCCTCCAACTTGTCAATGCATATACCAAAAAAATGGTAGGGAGTAGGGGACAACTTTGCTAGACTTCTATAACTTATAATCAATTTCTTCTAAGCATCTCTTAGAGTTCTTAAACTTGACAATAAGATTCCCGTACAAACTCATCACAATACCTCTCAACTCAAAAGGAGCTCTTAGCTCTTTTAACATATTCCAAAGATTGCCTTTAATTGCCATGTTTAATGTTTTTCTAAAATCAATGAAGCTACACAAAATATTGGTTTTATGTTTGCGACACTGCTTTGCAATGGTCCCAAGTAGAACAAGGTGGTCCACAATTGAATGATAGATCCTAAATTTGAATGATAACTCTTTTTCCTTAACTTTCTATCCAGACATTAATCTTTTAAATAATCATTCTATATAATTTTGCCAAAAGAGAGGAATTATAATGGTCATAATGATTTATCTTCATTTTTAAAAATAAGAACAATGAAGTTTTGATTTTAAAGTTTAGGGAAACATTGCTTTGCTACTAAATTGAAGAGCTTATGAATGTGAGAGATGAGGATAGACCCACCAATTTTCAAGGTTTATATTTGCTATCATTTGATGTCCTTAGATTTTTTTTTTCTTCTCTGAGCCACTTAACCCCAAACTATCGTCTAAAGAAAAAAATATTCTTTTGTTAAAAAGGTTTAAATGTTGTCTATGACATTAAGGAATTCATAAAGCTTTTAAGGTAGGAATTTTCGTCCATATAAGAGAATTATATTACTTCTTTAATTTTACAACACAGAATTTATAATTTCTTAGAATGTAGATTAGAGAAATACAAAAACTTCTTTTACCTTAGTTTATACAATACATTTTTTTCCCTTTTAATTAGAGTCTTGTATATTTTTTGAAATAATCAAATTTCCTATAAGATAAATTAAATTATTAAATAAATAAATGAGAAATAAGTTTACAATGAGAAATAAATAAATAGATAAAAAAATTTAAATAAAATTTTAAATTCATATTAAACAAGAATTAAAATTTAACTTAAAATGGAGATGTGGGCGCGGACGGCTAGGGTTTGAAGGAGTTTGAGCTATTGCCTAGGTCGGTCGGCTTCGCCTGGCCGCAGAGGCCTTCTGGTTTCTCTTCGAGCAAGGGTTTGCTGGTTCACTAGGCGGTTTGGCCCCTTGGGCGATTCCATGGCGGAGATGGGCCCTTCGGGATTCGTAGTTGACAGTGGGGCTGTTTCAGCAGAGACAGAGAAGCAGGCTGGTTTGTCCAACGGCAGGAAGCCTGGGGTGGGTGGCTATTTGCTGAAAGCCCCCACCATTCCAGCGATATATATCAGATCAGAGAAGGTAAGGGGCACGATCGAGCTCTGGAAGGAGAAATCATTGATTGGGAAGTTTGTGGGGATTTGGCCCAAAGAAAAGGATCTGGTCAAATGGATTAGCAGTGTGTGGAACCCTAAAGGGCACTATGATCTGTAGCTCGGGTCCAAAGGTTTTTTCACTATTATTTTCTTTAACCAGGAGGACCGTGATCGCATCTTGGAAGGTGGATCCTATTTCTTTTTCTCAGCGGGCCTTTATCTCCGTCCATGGAAGGAAAAATTCAACCCCGAAACAGAAGACATGATTGTGGCCCCTGTTTGGATCCGCCTCTTTTCTTTGCCGAGGGAATATTGGGATATGGAAACCTTGAAGGACATAGGAAATACCCTAGGGGAATTTATTAAGGTCACCGAGCAAACTAAGGCCCAGAGGTACACTTCTTTTGCCAGGATCTGTGTCTACCTGGATCTATCCAAGGAGCTACCAGAGGCCATAAGCCTAAACTGGGAAGACGAAGAATGGATCCAACCCATAGACTATGAGCAGATTCCCTTTCGGTGTAGGCATTGCCATGAATACGACCACTTAGGAAGGAACTGTCCCAAAATGGTTGCAAAGACTGATCCCGTTGATCATCGATTGTAGGGAGCTGTGAATAATGATGGCTTCACCCAAGTCAAGAACCGCAAAAGAAGCAGGGGTGGTGGGGCATCAAAGGCCAAAAAAGACATGGAGGCGAAGGATAATAGATCCAAAAATGCTTTCACTGTCTTTGGGGACAGAGCAGACGATGAAAATCCTAATGACAAGGCAGAAGAGGAGCAACCAACCAAGGACACCAGTGCCCCGGAAAGAGAGGAAAATGACCAGATGGAAATAGTTGAAGAAGAAGAGGATGAAGAAATGGAACTAGGTGAACTAGATCTGAATGCGATAGAAGCTGAATGTGGAAAGAAGGGTAAAGGCTACGTCCCCAGAAGGCAAATTGAGCTCCTCCAGGAAGCAATCATTAAGGTTGGGGCTCATCCAAACCTTGGGATAGACCTAGATCCCCAAAAAGGAAACAAGAGGAAGTCTCTAGAGGAGGAATGGCGCAGAGGAAGGAAAACAAACAAGCAACACATTTTAGAAGTAGGAGTTAAGCTCATAGAATCAGGCCAATACCCAACGATCACGGCGGCCTTCTCTGAAGTTTCCAAAGTTTACCAATGAAGCTAATCTCTTGGAATATCAGGGGGTGCAGTAACCCTAGGAAGTGGAGGACTCTTAACAGGAAAATTAAGCAGGAGAATCTGGATATCCTCTTTCTTCAGGAAACAAAATGCAGTTATGAATGAATGGAAAAAATCAGAAGTAAAATCTAGAAAGGCAGCCAGGTCATGGCCCTGGATGTTGTCAGACAATCAGGGGGCATTGCAATATTTTGGCACCCCCAGGTGATGGATCTCACAAACTGTCGTGCCAACAAGTTTTCCCTCATGGCTGACTTCCAACACCTTGATTCCAGGGTGAAGGCCACTCTTGTTGATATTTACGGCCCTAGCAGCTTCCCTGAGAAGCAAGCCTTCATCGATTTCCTTGACTGGACCAAACACCAAGTGGAGGGGGACCGGTGGGTGATGGGAGGGGATTTTAACCTCATTGCCAACCTCGGCGAAAAGAAGTGAGGAAAGAGAACTCTAGACAAGTACTAAGAGGCTTTTGGTGTTTTCCAGACTCAAAGCTCTTTTGTGGATATGGAAACAGGAAATGGTTGGTATACCTGGAACAACAAACGCGGGGGTGAGCACCTGGTTGCCTCTCGTTTGGACAAGTTTTTGGTTTCAGAGAATATAGTCCATGGTACGGGTGAAATCATGGCTAACGTGCTCCCAGTTGCAAGCTCTGACCATTGGCCTATCAGCCTTAGTTGGGATTGGACATGCTCCACTCTGAGGAAACCATTCAGATTTGAACAGTTCTGGATGGAGCATAAGGACTTCAAAGATCTTGTCCATCAGTGGTGGCAGGAGTTGGTCCCCCCCATAGGCACTGCCATGTTCTGCTCCCAGCAGAAACTCAAGCTGCTCAAGTCCAAAATCCATACCTGGAACAAAGAAGAGTTTGGTAACATTTTCGAGGACAAGAAAAGACTGATTTCTGAACTTGATCTCCTCAGTCAAAAAGGAGTGATGGATGGATGGGACGAGGACATGCAGAAAAAAGAGAAAGAGTTATGGGGACAAATGGAGGCAAGAGAAAGACAGGAAGGAATCTATTGGAAACAAAAATCCAAAGTTAAATGGTTGCAGGATGGGGAAAAGAACACCAAGTTCTTTCATAATTCGGTGATCCAGAACAGGAACAATTCGAGAATCCAAAAACTCAAAAAAATGGATGGCAGCAGGATTGAAACCAGAGGGGAGATCGAAGCGGAACTCTCTCACTATTTTTCGGAGATCCTTAATGAAGATTTCCATGATAGGGAGAGAGATATAGCTCAAATCACGCGCACAATTCCTTCTAATGTCACTAAAGAAAATAATGAGATGCTCATAAAACCAGTCTCTCTTCAGGAATTTGAAGAAGTAGTCAATCAGATGGCCCTGGGGAAAGCCCCTGGTCCGGATGGCTTCACATCCAATTTCTTCCACCACTTCTGGGATATGGTGAAGGGAGAGGTAGTGGAAATAGTTGAAGAATCGAGACTAAAGAAGGGGGTTTTAAAAGCTTTCAATGTGACGTTCCTATCCCTCATCCCCAAGGAGATGGGCGCCGATGGCCCGGACAAGTTCAGGCCTATAGCCCTCTGTAATGTGATCTACAAGATTATCTCCAAAGTTATCGCCAATCGCCTGAAGTCTCTTCTCCCCTCCCTGATCTGTCCGAACAATTTGGCTTCGTGGAAGGGCATCAGATCCTGGATGGGGTCATCCTCGTGCATGAAGTTCTTCATTCCCTACAAAGCTTGCGACAGCTAGGGATGTTGATCAAACTTGATATAGCAAAGGCATACGACAAATTAAGTTGGCAATTCATTTGCAGAATGTTGGAAGTCTATGGTTTCTGCCAAGACTGGGTTGAATGGGTCATGGGTCTTATATCCACTCCTTTTTTTAGCATTCTTCTGAATGGAGCCCCGACTCTTACCTTTCAACCATCCAGGGGTATCAGGAAGGGTGACCCTCTCTCCCCATTTATCTTCATTCTAATGGCAGAGGGCCTGAGCCATCTCCTTCAGACCCAGGCGAAAAATGGAGAGCTGAGAGGCCTTTGTCTTCAGGATAACATGGATCCTCAGACTCACCAACAATTTGTCGATGATACCATGCTTATGGGACATCCTTCAGTCCAAGAAGCGAGAAGCTTCAAAAAATATTTGTCGCTCTTTGCCAAGGCCTTGGGTCATGCAATAAACCCGGCCAAATCCCAAGTCTTCTTCCTTAATATAGCCCCAGCCACCCAAAGGAACATCCTTCGCATCCTGGGTTTCGTGAAAGGTTCTTTTCCTTCAAAATACTAAGGTGTCCCCCTAGGTCTGCGAAAATTGAAACGGACCTCTTGGCTTGAACTCCTTGACAGAATGAAGCAGAAACTAGCAAACTCAGTGTTACAGGCGATGCCTATTTACCTGTTCTCTGTCCTCTCTGCTCCTAAGTCCGTTCTCCGTGAAATCCGAAGCATTCAACGTAATTTTCTGTGGGGCGGTCTTGAGGATAAGGCCAAATTTTTCCCTGGTTAGCTGGGACAGTATCTGTCATCCCAAGTTGAAGGTGGGGTTGGGCCTGAGAGACCCGAAAATTATGGCTGAAGTCCAAGGAGCAAAAGTCTGGTGGAGATGGGCCACCCACACATCCGAACCATGGGCTAGATTATGGCACCTCAAATACGAACGTGACAGACCCTTATCCCAATTAATCCGCTACAATGAAGATCAGCAGGGGTCTCCCATATGGATGAAGGCTAAAGGTGGTAGACATCTGGTGCAACAACATAGTTTTTGGGAAATTCGGGATGGGAGGAATGCTAAGTTTTGGGAGGATTCATGGAATCAACTTCCAAGGCTCGGCGACAACCCAAGATGGACTCCTATTCAAGAACTCTCTAGGGCAGCTGGCAGGATACAAGTGCACCACTTTTGGCAAGAGAGGATCATTAACGGGAGGAGGTGTTCGAACTTCATTGGCAAACCTGACCAAATAGAGGCAGCAGACTGGGAGGCTTCCCAGGAGGAAATGCTCAATCGGTGCATAAGGCTCACGGAGGGACATGATGTGTTGAGATGGGGATACACGGATAGAGGGATGTTTAACATCAAGGAAGCCTACAACATTTGAATCGGAAATCGAGTAGAGGAAGAGGAAACTTGGAAGAAGATATGGACCTTGAATTTATGGCCCAAGGTAGGTCTCTTTGCTTGGTTGGTGGTAAGAGGTCGTATCCTCACCTGTGAGAATCTTCGGAAGCGTGGTGTCCACGGTCCATCCCAATGCTGCTTGTGGTCCCAGGAGAAAGAAAGCACGGGCCATCTTCTGGATTGTTGCCCTTATGCCTTAGCTATTTGGGATAAGGGGGGCATTGGATTTTGAAGAAGTGACAGGCAGAGAGCTCAACCAGCTAGAACTTTGATGGAATGGAATCATAAAACCTTTAAAAACAGAATTATTAGAACCATATGGAATGCCTTACCTGGAATGATCATGTGGTGCATTTGGAAGGAAAGGAATGGGAGAATCTTCTGTGATAAGCGTAACTACATTGAGAAGGTCTGGCACACGGTGAGGGACAACCTTCTCTCCTCCATCAGAAGTATGCAATGGCACGACGAGGACAAGCTCATTCCTGCAGACGAAGCGCACATTGGGGAATTCTGGGGACTTGACAAAACTCAGCTGGATGGGCTTCGCAAGTGTGACAGGATCCTTCAACCTTCCAGTCCTAACTTTTGGTCGGCACCACCTCCACAGGTGTTCAAGCTAAACTTCGACGGGGCCTCCAGGGGAAACCCAGGCGACGCGGGATATGGGGGATTATGCAGAGACTCACAAGGACAGGTAATTTTCGTCTTTTTGGGGGCCATTGGCCATGCTACTAACAATTTTGCTGAGCTCGAAGGTTTGATTCAAGGACTGGACTGCCTGGTGCGCAGTGACTGCTTTGCTGCTATAATTGAGGGCGAATCCTTCATCATGATACAGATAGTGAGGTGGTTAGTGTATGGCCAAGTCAGCGGACAATTTTCCACTAGCTGGAGGCTAGCCAGTCGCATGGACACTCTTCGTGAAATGCTCCACACCCATTCAACTGTCTCTTTTAGCCATGTCAAAAGGGATGCCAACAAGGCAGCAGACCTCCTTGTGAATGCGGGGGTGGAGGGTGAGATGGCACACCAATGGGGTCCTCTCAAGAACTTTGAAGCCGGTGACTAGGCCCATCATTGCCGACAGATGGCTGCGCATGAGCTTGAGGGCGGGACACAGGTGGCACGCCCGAATGCTGCGGTGGTTAGAGGTGACAGACGGCACAAGCGGGCCATGACAGGCCCCCATTATGATGCCTGACCGTATCAATTTGGCAAGTGAGCGGATCCATCAGTGGATGTCCTTGGGCATTATATTTTTCATTGGAGTTGCATGCAAAAAGACGAGCAGGGCTGGGAGTGATGGCCGAAACGACTGGACTTTCATTTTCAGCAGTGGATCCGCCATGGGAAAGGGTACGAGGGATTTTGTCTGCATCATAGCCATGACGTTTTCAAGGTACATACCAGGACAGATAATTATGCTGCCTTCCCCTTTTTATTGTGTGCCCCTTTGTTCGACCCGCTTTCATCTCTCGGGCTCGCTCTCTGCTTCTCAGTTTCCCTGGTTCTCCCCGTGGCCCTTCCTCCTTGCTTGTGTGTGGCTCACTATCTTCTCCTTTTCCCTTGCGTTAGCCTCGATCCCCCTCCGGTGGAAAATGGCCCCGAAACGTTTGATGGTCAAGGGGAAAGCCCCTGGTGACTCCTCGGCTGAGCAAGGCATTGCGAAGAACCCCCGCAGGGTTACGCAGGCGCAAATCCAAGCCCAAGAAGAAGCCGATTTCTTCAAAGATCATATTCCTATGAACATACGTCGGGAAGTGGAGGGCAAGGCTGAGGATCTCTAGCATACGGTAAAGAACATGTCTAAGGAAGATCTCCACCAGGAGGTGGCGGACTGGGTTTTGGACCCCAGTACCACTGCGGGGTGCGTGGTTGCTTACGATCATCTCCTAATGCAATACTAGGTCAATATGAAAATGGTTGGCCATTCATATATGGAACGGGAAGCGAAACAAGCAGGGGACGAGGAACCAGTTAAAGCCTGGAAGTTCCATAAGGGTGAGTGTCATCTGACCACCAGAAGGTGGATATCATTGCCTCAAGGCTCGGGGTTGCCTTCTATGCTGCTGGAAAAGGTCATGAGGAAGCTGCGTGTCCGCGGGATAGCTGTGGAAGGTGCGATAAAAAACACAAGCGTGTCCTTCCTCTCTCTCATCCTAATGCAGTTTCTCCTGATGCGGCCTTAGTCTCGGCTCAAGCGATGGCGTCCAGCTTGCCCTCGGCCTTCAAGAAAATGGTTTGACATCCTGTGTCTGGTTGTATCTTCACAGTTTTTATTCGGCTTGTAAAGCTTAATGCCCATTTCAGTATTGTCTCGGTTTGTAATGTTGGTATTTCTGTTGCCGCGTTTTTTGAGAAATTCTGGTCCTACTCAGGGGTTATACCAATCTCTGGCTTTGAATGTTATGGCCTGTGTGCTTGTTGAAAGTTCGGACTTGGTTCTATCTCTGGAAATTGGTTTTTTTGCTGCTCAGGTCCAGCGCTGTGCCGTGTCTCAACACGCCAGCTGCCCGATGGACATGTTTTGTATCACTGCTATGTAATGGCTCTCTATTGATGTAATATATTTTCTTTAATTAAAAAAAAAGAATTAAAATTTAACTTATTTAATTAGGTTTCTAAATAAAAATTCAACAAATTAAAGTTCCATATTAATGAAAAAATAAAATTTAACATATATAATTAGTTTTATTAATTTTTTAATCACATTAAATTTCAAAATAAATGATTTATAAATTCAAATATAGTTCACATTAAAATTATTTAATTCAATTTTTAAAAGCAATAACTAAATTGATATTTTATATTTAATTATCTATAATACTAAAAATGATTTTTATTAAACACAAAATTATTATTAATATTAAATATTAAGATATAATAATATAGCTTGAATGAGCCTAATGATTAAGAATATGTGTTTCGTCCTAAAATATCATAGGCTTAAATATGAAGGGGATAGAGTATGTACATCTTTGTAAACTTTGGTTCCTATACCAAATTGATATAGCAGAATCAAAATTGCATGAATTGAATTAAAATTGCTATTACTTCTTAACTTAAAAAATAATGCTTCCTAAATGTTTCTCATTGTTATCTAAACTAGCGAATGATTTGAATATAATTATAATTAGTAAATGATTTGAATATAATTACAATTATAATTTTTGACTAATTTGCTCTATTTCATAATTTATTTAAAAACTAAAAACAAATTAAAATTATAAATATATTTTTAATTAATTATAAAAATTGATCAAACTATTTATTTTTTTATAAATCTATTTCTATTTTTCTATAAAAAACACTGTATAAACTATTAAATAAAAACTCTACAGCAAATGCAACAATCCTGAATGTTAGTACCCACGCTACAATTTCATTGATCAATAATACATGTAAGTATGATTTTGTTTAGCAATGCAACCCCTTTTATGTGGATCCCTAGCATCAATAACTCTTCATTACATTCATTCAACTTTAAAACATTAAGAAGAGGAAATCTTTTCATATCATCATATGCCACATACAATTATAAACTTTAGATTTGTCAAGTTCTACTTTTTGATTATATAATAAGGGAGTAAACTTTCTACTCGACCATTTGCATCGATCGGATGACCAGCGACGCGTGATGTGAAAGCTCACGCGAGCCAGGTCGTCTGATCAGTGCAAATGGTCGGGTAAAAAGTTTACTCCTATAATTGGATGTTAAGATATATTCTTTTCTACTAGATTCTATTCTTTTTTATGTATATTCTATAGATATATTCCAGATATATTTTTTTCAATTATAAAGTTTATTTAGATTTATCAAAATATATTTTACTTTTTGATTATATAATTTGATGTCAAGATATAAAATTATATTTTTGATCATATGATTCGATGTCAAGATGTATTCTTGTTTACCCAATTCTATTCTTTATTATATTATATAAAAAATAATATATATATATATAAAAGTAAATAATTTTATCAATTTTTTTTATAACCACATTTTATATTTTTATATTAATATTAATTAATAAAAATTAAAAAGCTTTTATTATTTAAAAAATAATTACGGCGAATTTAAGTTCTACGTTTAGGAAACTAAATTTTTATCATTTTTTTATTATTTTAATGACTTAATATGTTTTCAAAATATGAGTTTGTAATATTTTAAATTTTATTATTATTTTAATAACTTATTGTTTTTAAATTTGCTTATGTAATTATTTTATTGATTTAATATGATTTTAAAAAATAAGTTTATAATGGGCCCAAGAGAATAGCCCAGTGGGTATGATGGTGAGGTGGGTGCCCATCAACAAGAAACTATATCTTTAATTATAAAAATAAAATTTTAAATAATTTATAATAGCTCATCTTATAATTGACAACAATACTTAAATGTCTATTAACAAGAAGCTATATCTTCAAGTTAAAAAAAAAATCTAAATAATTTATAATAACTAATCTTATAATGGTAAACAATACTTATATTTCATCTTTAAAAAAATTGTCCTCATTTTCTACTTCCTTTAACGCTAATAAAAAATAATAATTATTTTATCATTTAAAAATAAAAGTTTTATAATTAAATTAATAAAAATATTATATAATCTTAAAACATACACGAATATATATTATATATAATTATATAATAATATTATGTAATTTAATCGCAACTTCAACATGCACGAATAAATTAAGTTTTTGGATTTGTGAAATCTTGTACACTTCTCATGTTTTGACGACTGAGATTTAATGATGTTGGAGATCAACAGCGAGTTGATTTCGCAACTTCAACTTGCACAAATAAATGAAGTTTCAAGATCTGCAAAATCTTGTATGTCTCGCATGTTTCGACAGCTGAGATTTAATGATGTTGGAGATCAACGACGGGAGTTGATCTCACAACTTAAACTTGCGCGAATAAATGAAGTTTCCAGATCTGCGAAATCTTGTACACTCCGCATGTTTCGACAACTGAGATTTGATGATGTTGGAGATCAACGGCGGGAGTGGATTTCGCAACCTCAACATGCGCGAATAAATGAACTTTCTAGATTTGTGAAATCCAGTAGGCCCAGCGAGGATGAACGGCGGAGATCTGAGCCACTAAGGATTGGACGCCCCAGAAGGATCCCGTAAGAAAAAGGCGGAAGCGAAAAAATCGAAGTGGAACTTCGAAAAAGTTGTAAGCTCGCAACTCGCAGCGGCAAGATCGACGGTTGAGGTTGACCCCGCAAGAATCAACAGTGCGGAAGAAGTCATGCGGAAAGAGAAAAGAAAAGGTGTAAAAATATTAAGTTCTCGCAACCCGCAATCCGCATTGCGGAATGCATAATGCAGAAAGCGGAAAGGCGGAAACGGAAAGATTGAAGTGGAACTTCGAGAAAGTTGGAAGCCCGAAATCCGCAACCCGCATCTAACCTAATTCGACGGATGAGGTTGAATTTGCGAGGGATCAACGGTGCGAAATGAGTTTGCGGAAAGGAAATTGCAAAAGTCTGTTTTGAGGGATTTTCGACCCCTAAATCCGCAATCTGCAACCCGCATCTAACCTAGATCGAGAGACGAGGTTGAATCCGCGAGGGATCAATGGTGCGGAATGAGTTTGCGGAAGTTTGGTTTGAGGGATTTTACAATCTTGCAATCCGAAATCCGTAACCCGCATCTAGTCTTAGATTGATGGACGAGGTTGATTCTGCAAGGATTCAATGGTACAAAGTGCGGAAAGGTGTATTTCCTTGCGGAAATGATTGTTGTTTGAATTTTTAAACTTAAGGACTAAGTCATAAGATTCGGCGAATTTGAACCTTGAGGTTTGAATATTTCCTAATCTCAAGCTGGTTCGAATCTGAAGGCGAATTTAATAAAAATATCAAAAAAATTTGGGGCTGCTTTTTTCATTTAAACCTTAGTCCTAACACGCTACGGTCTACTTACTCCAGTCTCAACTCCCAACTCGTACGCAAAGTTTTTCCTCTCTGCTTATCGCTGCTTAGGAAAGAAACCCTCATGCTAGGGCTTAGAGCTCATGACTCTATGAGTTTCCATCTCAATATTCATGAATCATTGCTACTGCTTAATCACCAGCTCATCGTTTGAGTTACAGACTATAATCTACAAGTGCAATTGCAGTCATAGACCTGCGATTATGTTGTGCCGCCATTGAAGAGTGGATTTAATCTCAGTTGAGAATAAATTTATCTAAGCAGTTGAGCTGAAAGTTGAAACAAACCTTGAGTTGTGCATTTCCAGTTCCACGAATAAATTGTTGATGTAATTTTTTATTAGTTTGTACCATATTTCAGATTATATATATATATATATTCAAATCTAAAGACGAATCTCAAACGAACCTCATAGAGAAATTCGAATTCGAATTCGAACCATGTGACTTAGCTTAAGGATGAATGTTCTGATAAAATTATAGCCCCTGATTTATATGAAAGAATTATTATTTTTATATATGCATTTTATCAGGTTATTTGGGTATGTCACAATCTCCACCTAGTATTGTTCTTCGTTCTTTTGTCTTCCTACTCTCTCGAAGAAGACTGACTGTTTCCATCTTCAGTTGGTATAAGAAGACTGACTATTTCCATCTTCAGTAGGATCATACCATTTCTCAGAATCCATGACTTTCTCTGGAGTTTCTTTTATTGTACTTGCATATACAACAAATATGTTAAAGAAAACAAGTTCTTCATTATACTCATTCCGTTCTTCTGTATGGTTCCACCTCTTGTTGTTATGTACTTTAGGTTGTCCATTCTCATTCCTTTTTTGCCTTACTCCTCTTAATTCCAAGGTACCTACAAGCATCTTATCTCCCAAATTACTCTCAAAAAACTTTTTGTTCTCTTGCTTTGTCTCGTAATTCCTTGGCTTTTCTTGAAATTTGTCATGGAATCCGTCATCCTGTTCTTGATCAGCGAATTCTGTGTGTGTAACAACGTCCTCTGCTTTATCTTTCTTTTCCTGTACTGTGTTGTATACTCTAATCCTCATTTTGTTATGCATCTTTCCAAATTAGATTGAAACCTGAGATTATTATAATAAATCAAAGATACTTCTCTAATTGGTTCCTGCTCATGCATCCATAATTCAATAAAAACTTGTTCGAGTCTAGGTTTCCATGCATTTGCCATTGTCACAACACTGTTCTGAAATTGAAAAGTTGTTAAAAAAATTCTAGCTTCATTATGTCCCTCTTCATAATTTTGTAAGGCATATAAATATAACTTTCTTTCCCATCTTGTCAACTTGCTAACTATCAAAATTCTCTGCACTTCATTGGCTACTAATTTCTTATCAAATAATAAGTTATGCAATAAACATTTCATACCTTCAAGCTGACTGCTTAATCTACATGCTTGTAGATTCTTCTTCAAATTTATGATCATTTAGTAATGATCAACTAAACTCTGATGTTTGGTCTACACTGCTCCATCTCTGTTGTCATCTTCTGGCAAACTGTTTCTGTCTTCCGTTGGACCTGTTATAAAGCTGGCTTTCTAATTGCCTTCTATAACATCTCTTGCAACCTTTAATTTGTCCTCTTCTACAATCTGCTGACAGTAATGGGTACTCATGCTGCTTTCAACAACAAGTGGAGGTTTTTCACACAATCTCTGGCTGTCTTTTAAGACAACTTCTTAAAAGACAGCTTCTTAAAAGACAACTTCTTTCTCTACATTCTCTGGCTGTGTGCAGATTTCTTGTTTACTGTGTTCATGAGACAACGTAGCCTCCGTTTCCTTTATGACAGCTTCTGGTAGCTGTTCATCCTTCTAACCTGCAAACAACATTCAAACCAATAATTAGTTTCAAAAACTAGAGACTCCTCTGTCTCTCTTGACATATCTATATTGGCATCTGTTTGAGTCTTCCCTATGCTGAACTGAACTTTCCAAGATTTCCTTGAGATTCTCATATGGTCTCTCATCCATCTCTTCTTCATTCAACATTGGTCCTCACCCAGGTTCACATATGAGAACCTTTTTATCTGTTCCCAAGGACTTCTTCCTGCATTCAACTTCTCTGTTGATTCCGAGTTTCTTCTCTTAGGTTCTGACCCAGACATTCATCCTACGTCTCAATTTCCTTGCATACAATAGTACCATAGGCCATTTGGCCTCCTTTTCAGTTTCCAACCATAGGTTTGGCTTTTGTTGTCTTGTTCTTGCAGCAACTCCATCATCAGACTCAATCTCTCCTTTAATTGAGCCAACTCAATACCAAGCTCTTTGGCATCATCTTTGTGTGGCGTTTTCCTTCGGCTGAGTCCTTCAACTTACTATCCATAGTCCTTTGCTTCTGAGCTTCACTATGCTCAACTTCTTTGCAATACGTCTCTTCTTCCTAAGCAAGTCTTTTTCACCTTGCTAACACAATACCTCACCAGGTTTCTTTTCCTCTGAACCTGGTCTGTTGGTATTTCTGGTTCTTTCCTCTTAGAACCTTCCTCTGAGCTTCCTCTGCTCCTCAACTGCAATAGCTGTAAGGCTTCTGCACCTTCAGACTTTCTTGAGATCTGATGCTGCTCTTCTTCCTTCACTTTTCCAGCTTCAATAGCTGTAGGGATGACCAACAATTTCCCCTCTCATCTTTGCTACTACTTGCAAAACATACAAAAACACATCATTTCCTAAAGCTATCCACTCAAACCCTTGATTGATAGGGCATCTGCAATCATGTTCCTCTCCCTAAATGTGGTAAAAAGATATATCCGAGCCTTTATTTATAGGGCATCAGCACTCACGTTCCTCTTCCTATAATGTAAATGTATAGGGCATCAGCCTTTATTGGTGTCCCGGGTAACTTTGTTAGCTGGATTTTGGGATGTGTAGAATCATCAAACTTTGCTGTCTTGATCAATGGTACTCCCTCTGATTTCTTTCCTGTGTCTAGGGGCGTCAGACAGGGATGTCCTTTTTCTCCCCTCCTCTTTATTTTGGTTATTGAAGGATTAAGTCTATTGATCTCACAGGCTCACTCAGTAGGGGATATTTCTGGTATCAAACTTGCCCCATAGCTCTACCTTACTCACCTTCTTTTTGTTGACGATGCTATACTTTTTGGTGCTGGTACCCTTTCTGAATGGCAGCATTACAAGCACATTCTTGATACCTTCTGTAGTGCTACGGGTATGGAGATCAATGTGGAGAAATCCTCCTTTCTCTTTCATAACATTGATGAAGTTACCAAGCAGGAAATATCCAACATTTTATCATACAAAATGCAGCCCTTAACTGCTGGTTTCAAATACCTCGGTTATTACCTCAACCCCTGGGGTATGGTATCAAGGACTGGAGATGGTTCTTATTGAAGTTTGAAAGGAAGTTGAACATCTGGACCTATAAATTCCTGTCTCTTGGAGGTAGATTGGTCTTGGTCAATTCTGTCTTGACTAGTCTCGCTGTTTACTAGCTCACTCTTGCTCGCATGCCCAGCACCATTCTTAATTATATAAGGAGATATATCTTTAACTTCTTATGGGGAGGCTCTCATGGTAAACAGAGACATCATCTTATTGATTGGTCTTCCATCTCCAAACCTTATGCTCTTGGGGGCTAGAACATCAAAAAGCTGGAGTGGTTTAGCTTGGCACTACGAACCAAAAGTCTTTGGCTTATTTTG
The DNA here is from genome assembly GCA_001517045.1 of Pseudotsuga menziesii. Taxonomy (NCBI): domain Eukaryota; kingdom Viridiplantae; phylum Streptophyta; class Pinopsida; order Pinales; family Pinaceae; genus Pseudotsuga; species Pseudotsuga menziesii. The sequence continues at coordinate 1,352,853 of LPNX010917502.1, forward strand.
AATGGCTCTAGCTTGTGGTCTCTTATTATCAAGAATAAATATCTCAAGAATCAGCCTGTGGATGCTTGGCTTAGACATCCCTCCTTCAAGGTGCAAGGTACTTCCCATATGTGGAACGGGTTCATCAGGGCCATGTCCTGGATTACTAGATGCTTTGGTTGGAAAACTGGCGATGGCAAACTTATCAAAATTGGTATCGATCCCATTGCTGGTGTATCCTCTGACTATACGCTTCCTATCGATCTCAGATTGTATCTTGAGGACTATGGCATAGTTACACTTGTTGATGCTCTTAATAAAGGTGAGGGTTGTTCCTCTTCTGATTATTGGATATCTGCAGACGATCTTGAACTTGATGGTCATTGGAAAGCAGCGTGGACAAATTATATTAAAGGTCTGATGCATGGTGGAATTCGCATCAACAACCATCCTGACTCTTTGGCTTGGTTGTATAACCAGTCTTCAGGCACGGTTAAAGTCAACTTGATGTATGATTTTATTGCTTGCTCTTTGGTATCTGATCTGCCTGAAGACTTTCTATGCATGATTTGGAAACTCAAGATACCTCTCAAGATCATATGCTTCAGCTGGCTATGCTTCCGAAATAAAATCAATACCTTTGACAATCTGATCAAGAAAGGATGGTCTGGGCCATACTGGTGCAGTCTCTGCAAAATGGACTCTGAGTCTGTAGAACATCTCTTTCAGAATTGCAGCTTCACGCAGAGAATTTTTGGTTTTATCAGAGACAATCTGGCTATTCCACATTTCTGGAGAAAGTCATCCTTTGCTCACAATATCTCAGATTGGAGTAGCAGAAGATGTTTACTGATGCATCTTCCCTTTTTCCTTATCTGGCACATCTGGCTGGCCAGGAACCAGTGCATCTTTGAGGATAAGAAGCCTGATATTACATCTATTGGTCTCGCTATCAAGAATCAACTCTTACACTATCCTGTCAAATTTCAGCATAATATCTCCAGGAGAAACATAGGGCCTGCTCCTACTTTGAATTATCATGTAGGCTTTTTTGATGGTGCCTCAGCTAGGAACCAGGGTGGTGCTGGTATCATGCTCTTGCTCAGTCTTGAGCACCATTTTCATTTTAAACTAGGATTAGGCATCAACACCAACACATGAGCTGAATTGCTGACCTTATGGACTCCTCTTAGCTGTGAAAAAAGCATGGGCCTTCCACATCTTCACATCTTTGGTGATTCTGTTGTCATTATTAATTGGTTTAATCACCGCTCAACACTCTCTCTTCTCACTCTTGATGGTTGGTGCCTACACATCAGAGAGTTAGAGTCCCATTTCATCCGTCTTTTGGCTACTCATATCTATAGAGAGCACAATACACATGCAGACAGTTTATCCAAAGAAGCCTTGACTCTGGCCTTAGGTCAGCTGCATTTCTTGGAATTTTCCAATGGTATGTGTATTCATCAGGGTTCTCATTTTCTTTTCTAGCCCTCAGCACTAGTACTTTTTGTGCTGTTTATATATGACATCCTTTGGATGTGTTGTGGATGAGCTATTTTACGTTTAAGCTCTGTTTGGTTCATTGCTTCTTTGGATAAACTGTTTAGTACTTTGTATGAACTCTCTTGGTATATGCAGTAGCAGGGATTGGATGAAGTGTTGGGATTGGATGCACCATGTTTTACTTTACTTAATGGCACCATGAATTATAAGGTACCCACTGTCTATTGTATTGTAGGTTGCACTTATAGCTCTCACTGGCACTACGGATAATGTTGTCCCTCATTATATCTAATGTGTTGAGGCTTTGTCTCTTTGATCAGCTACGGCTGAAGTTGTAACCATTGTTACCTTTGATTTCAATGAAATAGCAAGGAATAGATATTTTCCCCTGGAAAAAAAGAAAGATATATCCTCTCCTTGTAAATGTGGTAAAAAGATATATCCTGATCAAGATAGCTATTGCCACTTTATAGATGGGCTTCAATAAGACTTAATAATATTATTAGTTTTATCATCAAAGGTATGATATAGTATTAATAATAAATTTTATTTCCAAATTACTTAGTAGAAAATTTCAAACTTTTTTTAAACAAAATTTCTTTGATATACTCATAATATCAAAATTTGGATTATTTGAATAATTTTAATATGTTAAAACTTTATAAGAAAAATTCTATGTTCAAAGTTCATATTAATCAAATATAGTTATAAATTATGAAATTATAAATTAATTTTAATTAACATATGTTTCTATAAGGGTTAAATAAATTTTAAAAGAATACTTTATTGATATTATTATGAGCTCCACATGTCACTTATAAGAATATAATTTATTAGAAAGAATAACACTCCATCCTATATCTACTAAACTCCATCCTATATCTACTAAGGCTACACCCAATTGGCATCAAAATAAATCATTTATGTACTAAATATTCTGGTTTTTAATTGGTAAAAAACTTGTCTACAACTGTTAGTAAATATACTAATTTTAAGTGACTTGTATTGACATTCAATAAAATTCAAAATAAATCATAAAACATTTATCGGATTAATGTTACATCCAAAATGAATTATTTAATGGACATACTCAACTTTTTTTTTGGTTTATTATATTCAACCTTGATTTATTCAAAATTTAGATGGTGCCCAAATCCCCAACGGAAACATTTCATGTTCAAAGTACCCATGATTAAAGTGGAACTATAACTTTATGCAATTTTCATTAAAGTGGAACTATAACTTCATGCCTACTAGATTTTGGGAAACTTTTTAACAAGAAAGAGGTTGAGTTTGTTTAATTTTATAAATTATCATTAAATTTATGAAAAGTCCAAAAAAGTGGGAGGCTAAGTCAATTTGTTATTATATTTAATGTTTTCTGGGTGACATTTTATAAAATTTCAAACATATGTAATGTTTTTTTAAACAATAAGATTAATTTGTTTTGTGAGAGAAGGTGTTTGACTTATTTGACTTATTTTTTAGACGGAAGAAACTTAACACATGTTTATATGTTAAATTTGTATGAAAAGGTCTTAATATAATACTTTACCATTATCATATCTAACGAACTTATAAGTAACATCCAAAAATTTATAAAATTTGAAAAAAAAAACAATAAATTTTATAATTTATTGCATAAATTGTGTGTGAGAGATAGAATTTGTTCACCAATAATTTAAGAAAATCATTCTCTAAAATATGTTTTTGGTAAGGTATTTAGTTTCCTTTCCAGAGGCCTCATAACCCTTTACAAATCTAGAAATTTCAATAAGGCCCATTTCCCATTATGGTTTTGCTCCATCATGATGCCACCCAAAGAGCCAAGTCTATGGAAATAAACTACATGGTGAGCCTTTTCCAACTATCGGTCCATGTATAATTCCTAAGCACACAAACGCAGGATCCAAACCAAATCGTTCCACATATAGTCAATCCACAATTTGATACAAATACCCCAATATGTTTTTCCTTCCCATGCCTCATCTACCCATAATCTCCTTACTCAAGAGAGGACAAGTCCATCCCTACATACATAACAACTCGAAATTAGAAAAAGTTCCAACACTACTGAAGGGACAACTTAAATTTGTTAGGATTATATAATCCTCCCTTGTCCATATATAGTCTATTTGATCATCTTGCCTAACTTAGGGGGCATTATTACTGTACTGGAGTGTGGGGAACACATATAGAGGTTAACTTCCACTTATTGCATGTTCATGCATGATTTTATGTGCCTCTGAGACCAATCCCTACATTATAGGAGGCCACTTTGAGTGCCACCAGCACAGGCTCCATCAGTTGGTTGTGGTAGGTAGGTAGTTATGTTGAGTCAACCTCCAATTACATTCAGTTAGATCACTCTTACTTAGTCTAGCGCCAGTTTTGCATGGCTGCATGGGGAAGTGGCACCTTTTTCCACCTACCTCATCAGTTTAACTGGTTTAATTGATTGTTAGATTGATTTAGACATCAGGAGTTAGACTAGTGGCTCCCATGCAGTGATTTATACACTCCTAGTTAGCTATTCAGTCATATTGAGTTGGTATATTCGAATCTTATCCACATGATTCAAATTCTCCTTATTGTAACACTGTTGTATTATTGTTGAATGAATGAAGATTAATGTTGTAATTTATTAATCAATTCTTATCATATTTGTCTCAAATTTGTCTTGTTTAGTGTACATTGTTCTTGAGATTCCACTTCACAATTGATCTCATTTGCATGTAGATCAATAGGTTCACAAATTTAACATGGTATCAGAGCCTTGTTCAGGCTAGCAACAAGTCTTGTCTGATCTCCATTGTACACCAAAAGCAGCTAAGTTTCCACATAAGTCCTAGAATGATAGCCTTGCTCCCTCTAAATTTTGTTTAGAGAAGTCTATCCATGTGTGATGGACTCTGAGAAAGTGTACATGTCAAGGTGGGAAGGCTTGAAATTGACACTATTGCAAATTGAATTTGGTTTTTGTAGTGTTTTTTGTAGGTATCTACGTAGCTTCTTGAGGAATTGACTATTTCAGCATACAGAGAGATGGATCCCTCAGCTCTCGTACCCCAAATCCTTACACCCTTCAACTACAGTGATTGGAGGGTAGATATGCAGGTGTCCTTTTCGCAAGCTTGGCCTGTATAGGATTACTATGGGCAGAGAAACTGAACCCCAACAACATGTTGAGAAGAACAAATTTTTAAAATGGATTGATGAGGCCTTCGGCTTCATGTGTACTCATATCTCCCGTGATCTTTTATTCCATCTTGAGGGACTAAGGGCTCTGAAGGAAGCTTGGAAAATCTTGAATATTTGTTTGGAAAAAAAGATGAGCTTCGAGGGCACATATTGGAGAATGAGCTCATTGCATTACATCCCAACAATTTCGAATATATTAAGCAATTCTTCACAAAATACAAGTCACTAGTATTGCAATGCAAACAATGTGGATTGGAGAAGAAAGATGAGAAGCTCATGTTGTCTGTACTAAGCAAGCTTGGCTCTGAGTACTTATTCTTTGTCTCTACATTCCATTCTGGAAGAGATTCCATAACCAATTGGAAGATGCCTTCTCTAGATGATTTTGTTGAGTCCTTAATACAAGAGCAAGATAAATTGGTTCAAATGGGAGTGCTCCAATCCTCCAAGAATGAATCACTCTTGGTGACAGAATCAAAAAGTGCGGAAGCAAGAGGGAAGCATAAAGGGAAGGATCCCAAAGCCATTGATTCGAATCCAAAGGAGAATCATGAATCTTTCGATGGAACCTCAAGTTCCAAGAAAAAGAAGACTAAGTGTCCATACTGTATGAGAGGCTTTCATCCAAAGAGCCAGTGCATGAAGAATACCATCGACCAGTTGTCAACACTCCTTGAACAGAAAAATATTGCCCTTCCATAAGGAGCAAAGAAGTCCAATGTTGGAAAACCAACAGAAGATCATGAGAGGTGCCATGCCTTGAAGGCAGACCTCACTCCGTTGAAGGCTTGCTTGATAGATTTTGGAGCATCCAACCACATGGTTTCCTACAGGGAATCCTTCACCACTCTCACTCTATCATGAGGACCTATCATTCATATGGGAGATGAACCCCAAATCCCAGTTCTTGGGAGAGGTTCTATTAAAATCCAGCATGGTGAGATCAAGAATGTACTTTGTGTGCCCTCTCTTGTGGAAAATTTGTTGTTTGTTTATCAGATGACACATACTAGCTCACCAAAGCAAATTGTATTTGGTATTTACTTAGTGGAGATCTAAGATATCTCAACTTGGAATATTACAGCGAAGGGTGTTGCAAACCATGCCTCCAAGCCATATGAATTCTCACACTTTCTGCCATACTCAGCTCCATCACAATTGCGACAGTCATTCGAAAGGGAAGGTAAAAACTCTCTTTCATCTTTATTTGCAGATAATTACATGTTGTCTAAAATTTTAGTTTCAGAAGATGAGGAACAAGATCGGCATGATCTTGATATTGAGATTACACCTCAATATGATCTAGATCCAAATCCATCTCCTATTCCGAATCAGAATCCTAAATGGGCCCAAAAGCTCATTGAAGCAGCTGGGAATGGTGCTAGGAATCTAGACGATAGAAGAAAAATGAGGTCCTAGTATCAGAATGAAAGTGTTGTACTCTCTCACACAGCTTCGCTACCTACAGAGTGGTGCAACAAACTTCCAGAGAAATGCTACTTGATGTTGAAGATTGATCCAAAATTTGGCCCGCTGATGAACAAAATGGATCATTCCATTCCTCCTCTAGAAAGAAGAAACAAAAGAAACATTTGGCAGATCGAAAGAAGATGGAAAGGTTCACATGCACATTCCCAAGATATTGCTGCAAAGAGAAACCATGTTTCTGCATGGTTGCTCCACAACGCTACAAATTGTAGCAAAATTTTTACAAGTTATTACCCAAAGAGGAAAATTTTCTCTTAAGTATAGTTTGTTTTTTTCTGATTCATTGCTTTTTTGAGGGGGGGGGGATTCCCATGAGGTTTTCCCCATTTTCCTTAGTTTATTAAGCAATTTTTATTTTTCATTAGATTGTATAGGTGACTTTTGGCCTTGTTTCCAGGGCCCAAGGTTGTCTAAGTTCATATTAAGGGGGGTGTTAGGATTATATAATCCTCCCTTGTCCATATATAGTCTATTTAATCATCTTCTCTAACTTAGGGGGACACTATTACTGTACTAGAGTGTGGGGAACACATATAGAGGTTAACTACCACTTATTGCATGTTCATGCATGATTTTATTTGCCTCTGAAACCAATACCTACATTATAGCAGACCACTTTGAGTGCCACTAGCAGCCTCAATTAGTTGGTTTTGGTAGGTAGGCAGTTATGCCGAGTCAACCTCTAGTTACATTTAGTTAGATCAATCGCAGTCAGTCTAGCACCAGTTTTGCATGGATGCATGGGGAAGTGGCACCTTTTTCTACCTACCTCATCAGTTTAACTGATTGTTGGACTGATTTAGACATTAGAAGTTATATTAGTGGATCCCATGCAGTGATTTAGACACTCCTAGTTAGTTATTCATTCAGATTGAGTTGGTAGATTCGAATTATCCTTGTTGTTACACTATTGTATTACTGTTGAATGAATGAATATTAATGTTTTAATTTACTTATCAATTCTTATCAAATTTGTCTCAAATTTGTCTTGTTCAGTGTACATTGTTCTTGAGATTCCACTATATAATCCACTTCACAATTGCTCTCATTTTACTGTAGATCAATAGGTTAACAAATTTAACAAAATTTGCCACCCTAGTGAGCCAAAATATCCTACCTTCATCACATTATGCCATTAGATAAGCTATAATTCATCCCCTACATTTATGGTTATGAGAATGTGCAAGGGGTACAAGAGAGGGGGGAGGCCTTAAATTACTCACTTTGATCCTCTCATTTTTCAAAATTCCTTGCACATGCCGATAGAGAGATGACTATGTTTCAATTCAAATAACTCATGCTATTAAATGAGTGATGGGGTCATCCCCATTTTGTACCACTTCTTCTTTTTCTAAATAAACTACCGAGTTTCCCATGGGGTCCATTTGGGCATTACAATATCAGATAATATGATACAGTGGAAGAGTTTCATAATAAGTTGCCATTCCTATGATTTTAACTATAGTCCTAGCGAGGGATGAGGAGAGATTTGGTCCTTTTTTTCTAACTTAACCAATGACAAGCGAAGAATCTCCAAAAACCAAGGCTTTCTTTATTGCTAATGTTTGTAAAAATAACATTCCTTGATACAAAGAAATAAGTTTTGATTGGTTATTCATCATCTCTCCTAAGCCCTATGCATATGTTATTTCATGTTGTTCATCATGGTTGAATATAGCCACCCTCACAATTGACACCCCTAGGTTTCCTTTGGATGCCATATATGTGTGTGTGTGTGTGCGTGTGCACGCGTGTATCCAGTTCTTAAATTTGCAACATCTACTTGAATTTTCCATGATTGGTCTTGTTTATACCTTTTGTAAATGGTCATTTTATAAAGGTTACCACCATAAACTTTGTCTCTCATCCATGTACCCTCTTATACTTAAGCATTGTTTCTTCGAATCCTTTCTTTTATTTGCTTAAGATAAATGTAGTGTGCACCCAAAAGAACCTTGGCCTTCATTTCTACTTGTTTAAGGGTGGAATCCTCCAATCGAAAAATGCTTTGATTTCTAACAAGCCAAACCTTCCAACACAATTATTTAGGAAGTGATATCCAAGTCCTCTTAAATAAAGTATTTTAAAAAAAGGGTCTCAAATTCTTAAATCGACAAATTATTGACAAACATCACTTTCTAGCTTCAAGGAAGTGCAATCGTAACTCCCAATTTCGTTAATAAATTCTTCCACACTTGGGCGACAATTTAACACTCCATAAATAAATGAATGGAATATTCATCTACCTGAAGACACAATGGGAATCAGGATGGCCCAAAAAATCATTCTTTTTTAATATTCTTGGTAATTAATATCTTACCATGAACTAGTGTCCGACAAAAAAGACTGAATTTTGGGAGACCATATAGATATGTGATGTGATGTTTCCACAATGTTCAAACTTGGTACTCCAATTCTTCTGGAAAATTCACTATGTGTAATTTGGTGGGTGATCTACACATTTCGAGTGGAATCTCCACTCATCATTAGGATCCATTAGAAACGCGTCGATCACCCACCAACTTCCACACAGTCAATTTTCCAGAAGAATTGGAGCACCAGACCATATAGATATCATATTTGATTACATATACTTGATTTTGGAGGTTAATGGGGATTCATGAGATAAATTCAATATCCTTCCTTTAGAAAGTAAAATCTACTTGATTTCCCCCAATCCCTATTATCTTGAATGTAAAGATGAATGGGAATTGATCTTTGTAACTATGAGATAATTTGTTGAATTTTATCTATAACATGATATGATGGGGTCAACTATTTCCATTTTCTCAACCTTCTAGTGCCATTGGTTTAAACTTATAACATTATGGTATATCTAACATGTTCATACCATTGGTTTAAACACATTCTCTTTCATTACTTAATCTCAAAAAAGAGGACAAGGATGCTCTTCTTAGAATGTTGTATTTCCATATGTTTATTGTTCTACCATTCCATGGAATCCACAATAGGTGGTCTTTGATTATAAATTTCATAGACTTGCATAATTTTCATATATAAGATCCCTTTGTTTCTTGATTTAGCCAATCCAACATCATTCCTTTGCTACACCTAAATATTTATTGTGCAGGACATATTTCCACCATGCATTATTTCTCGTTACTAGCCTCCACAATATCAAGGGACCCATAGATAAATTAATTATCTTGGATTCTTTGATCCCCATACTACCATTTCCCTATAAATCCCTCATTATCTCCTATTTTACCAAAAGGAACATTTTTTCATTAGTCTTTTCCTCTGCCATAATAGTTTTTTAATTTCCCTCATTATCTAATTCATGAGACTTGTAGGTGATAACATTGCAAACCCTTGGCAGATTGGTAATGATTATAAAATAGATTTTGATCAAAATCACCCTACCAACTAGGTTTAGTCATTATGAACCCTAATGCTGAATTATCTTTATTTTAACAATATGTATCCAATCACTAATTCTGGGGTAGCCTAATGAGACTAACATGCCCAAATACTTGAACAATGTCCATTTATTTATACAAGGAAATTCCAAAATTCTAGCTATTGAATTAATCAATGCAAGCAGTGGTATTCCAACTCAACATATGAATCTTTACTTTACTTATTTTCCCTCTAGACACTTTCATGAAGATATCCAATATATGTTTATATCTCACAACAATAATGGATGACGATCCTCCCATAAAAAGTGTGTTGTTGGAAAATTGGGACTGATTGATACCCTTGAACTCTTTTTCTATTAATAGTCCCTCATGATTTCTTGCTTGTTTTTCATATTCTACCACTACTACATTTGGGCAGAAAATTCGACAGTGGATTCCGATAATAGAGCTAAAATCAAAAGAAAAAATGTTTGATTTTACTTTATATATATAT
>LPNX010917503.1:0-43198 GCA_001517045.1 Pseudotsuga menziesii
CCAACAAGTCCACCCTTCATGAAGTTTTCAATTTTCTGTTTGTTACCCCTTACCCCTTATCGGGGACTGTGTATTTAAATTTTTTTTTATGATTTAAAACTCGTGTACGCATTTTGGCTATACAAATCGCGCGCGCGTTTTGGCTATACAAATCGCGCGCGCGTTTTGTAGTAATATAACGCGTACGCGATTTGTCTTCCTATCCTACATGTTCCATGACATGTCAGGCTCGGGTTGAACCATACCAAGTGCTATGTCAGGCTCGGGTTGATGTATTTTTTGGTAACATGATGTTGTTTTTGAAAACTAGGATTGCATCTTAAAGGTCCATCATCTTCTTGCACTGACCCATGGACATACTAAAAGAGTGAATCAGGTATTGGAAGATATGCTCAGAATGTATGTTAAGGAAAAACCAGGTAAATGGGAAGATTACTTACACTTGGTCGAGTTTGCTTACAACAACCACTACCAAGCTTCAGCAAGATACAGTCCATTTGAAATTTTGTATGGAAGGAAGTGAAATACCCCCATCTCATAGAGTAATCCAGTAGATAGGTTAGTACTAGGACCTGAACTATTAAAAGAGATGGAGTTAATTGTAAGACAAGTGCAAGGTAACTTGAAAGTTGCGCAAGATCGACAAAAAATTCAACTAGATCTTAAATGAACTCAAAAGGAGTTCCAGGTTGGTGAAAATGTCTTTATTAAGGTAAGGCCTAAAAAGAGTTCTCTGATATTAGGAAGTTGTGCTAATTTAGTACCCCGATATTGTGGACCTTTTGAGATACTGTCCAGAATAGGACAGGTGGCATATCAATTGGCTTTACCACCAAATTTGAAGGTTCATAATGTTTTTCATATTTCTGTGTTAAAAAAATATGTACATGATGCTATTCATGTTATAAACTGGAATGATGTGCAGGCGGAACCCAAAGGATATTTTCTAGTGGAACCAGATTGTATCCTCGAAAGGAGGGAGATCTTGCTTCAGAATCGCACCATTAGTCGGGTGAAGGTGCAATGGAAGCACCTTAGTCCAAAAGAAGCCGTCTGGGAATTGGAGAGTCATGTGCGGGATGCATATCCAATTCTGTTCTAGGTCAATTCTGAGGACAAAGAGTAAATAACATCAAGGACGATGTTATAATTTAAAGGAGTGTGTATGCCACATGCCCCAATTTGCAAAACATTTTATATTTTGAGAAACATTAGGTTATATTTTATTATAAAGTTTGTAATTAATGACCAAGTGGGGTCAAGGATAATTGAATGTAATTGCTGAATATTTTATTAATAAATAAATGAAAGATGAGACAACAACTTAAGGAAGTTGTTAAATGAGTGTTTTACTAGTCACTTAATGGAGAAGGTTGGGTTGAGAGCAGATTGACACTTGGCAGTATCCTAAAACTACTTCTAGTTGTTGCAGGAGGAAACTTCCCTATTTCTGTGGTCATGTTCCCCAAAAAAGTGAAACAAGAGCAGGTGGCTCATTAAGTGAAAACTGGCCCAAAAGACCTAGGCATGCTAATAAAGCTTCCCATTGAAGACAACTAAGGCTGCTCATTCTTGACTGGTGAACATTTTGAGTGAATGAAGTGCACAAGAAAATTCAATGGAGGGGACTAGTTGAAGTATGTTTTGAGTGGAAAGTGTTAAAGACCTGAACTAGCGCATCTATTCTAAGCTGAGTTCATACTATTGTATGCAGAACAGGTTTACTGTTGAACACTCAGTAGAGTTGCAGAGGATGACTAAACTACATCTCTCACCCAGCACTTCTACCAGGTGGACCAAGAGACAAGCTCGGGGGTCCTGATATTTGTAGTCCAGCTTTTCGCCAGGAGTTGGTTGGGAGGAACATGTTCGTTAAGCTGTTGTCACCTCTTCTACATTTCCAGGTTCTACTTGATTTATCTAGCTTTCGAATTGTTTATTGTTATCTGGAAGGTTTGAGTTTAAGCAATGATATGTTATGCTTTTGTTCTGTTGTTTCTAGGGTTAGTTAAAAGAAATATTTTTACTATGAAAAGATAGTTAAATGCTGGATTAGATAATTTAGGGTAAATGATTAGAAGAATTTCCAGTTTTACTAATAGATATAAAAATACCTAACTGTATTTTTCCACACCTTTTTAAAGGTAGTACTCTAGTACAGTAGGTTAGATTAAATTCAGATAAAGAATCGAATGAAGTATGCATGAATGTGTTTTATTACCTTCTACAGGTTTCATAAGAGTTATTCATATGTATGTTTTTCCTTTCTCTTTTAGATGTTTTTATTTAGACAAAGTACTTGGAATAATATAAATAGATCTGTCTTAGGAAAATATCTAAAAGTATAAATTTACCTAGTCTGTGTATTTATACAGTAGATGGACTAATTACTATAAGTCTATTATTATTATAGTAATTAAAAGAGATTATAAAACAAAAAATAAATAAGTAGGGTTAATCTAAAATAAATAGTAAATTAAGGCTAGAATTTTATTAAGATAACTTCATTATTAAAGTGAGTAAAATGAAACTAGAATAACATTATAATCAATTACTAACTATGTATTTTAAACTAAGAGAAACTAAGGTTTATAAATAAAACCTAATTGAAGGAACTATAAAATATAAATAACATTAGCACATCTTTTACTAATAGAGGGGTTATTCTTTTCACCTATAAAACAAATTAAATTTGATTTACTTCATTTATATAACCATAAGCATCGAATAGGTGAATATATAGAATTTAATATACTATCCACAAGAATAGTATTAAAACTGTATGATAATTTAAGCTGAGAGAAAGTAAGTAATAACCTTCCAACATATATTAACTCAGAAAATACAGTAAAGAATTAGGTTGCATAGTCCATCTTTCTTCCATCTGCTTATTGAAGAAATTTATTACTGACACTAAAAATCAAACTATAATTTAGAAACTAACTGTCTGAAACATTTGTTTTTATTTTGAAAACGTAATTAGAATAAACATCAATTTACAGTAACAAAGAGTCTGTTTAGGATATTTAAACAGAATCGAAGAAAAACCAGAACAGTTAAGAATATCACAGTTCCCATCTTTTACTTAAAACCACAATGTATAATTATTATCAAAATATAAATTAAAAAATAGTAAGCTTCGAGCTTATCCAAACTTTAAATAGCATTTAAATGCTAAACTAAATCATATAAGTTACGGCCCTATGGCCTTTTACAAACAGAGTCATGGCTTAAAAGCCTGTATAAAATAACATAACTGTAAACAAGACTAGGATTGAGAAGGCCATAATTTCTCAATTCTCGACTATGAAAGCCCCAAGTCTCCAACACGAAACAACCGCTAAGGGATTTAAATAATCTAAACAACATATCAAAGTATCGGCCAGATGGCCTTCCAAAATTTTTTTAAAACACAGTGTATCCACGGCCGAGCCGAAATCCAAAAATCCAAAGAACTCCATCAACTAAAAATAAACACCATACACCACTGCAGGAGGAACCTCAGCGAAACCGAGGCTTACCAGAAGGAACGCTAATGTGGATCCCCCTTCTTATGGTATCTTTCAACTCAAGCTTTTTGGATTGAAGCCTGCAAAAGTGAAGAAGCACAAAATGTTAAACCCCTGTCAGTAATGAAAATATTAAACTGAAAGAGTGCAAGAATGGACAAAAATTGAAAGATTTTATACCTGGATATATTTATTTTCCTTTGCTGTGAAAAAGATGGTATAATCAAACCCTAGCCATCATTAAGAGAATAACGAGCTTCAAAGAAGAACTGTCAGAGGAGAACACAACGTATAATGCTCAAGTTTGAAATCCAAAGGCAAGACGAGGCGAAGGAAAGCCATACAGAAAACAAGCAGTAAGACAGAGAACCCGACATTCCCTATTGACACTCTTTTCAACAACTCAAGTGTCGTGCTCACTTCTACTGCACCAGGTCTTGGAAGATACAACTTGCAAAGGCAAGGTAACAACGTATGGTAGCTTACAACGTTAAGTTAATGGTGAGGGAAAGATTCTACACAAAAGAAAACGGTGGCCATGTAAAAAAAACCCAACTTGCAGAGGAAATTGGAATGGTTTACAGGAGGTCTGTGTTCAATGGTTGAAGGATCGACAAAAAGCCTTGTGGCCATGATCTTGTAGCTCATACACTCGCAGCAGAGACAAAAGTTTGGGGGAAAATGCGATTTTAGGGTTTTAGGACACTTTTATATTGCCCAAGTTCAACCAACAACCTAACCATAAAATAACGACCACGTGGCATGGAAAATCTTTACGAAATGTGGGTTTTATGTTATAGTCGAAATCTCCATGGAGAAACCTACACACATGAGCATTTTACAAAGAAAACTATGGTTATAAACCTTTTTTTAACTCACATTATCATGACTTGATATTTATGTATTTATAACTTTAAAAAATCATATAGAAAGGTATTAGTTACATCCACTAGGGTTTGTATAATGTATTACAATACCAGAAATGGGTAAAAACCTTCACAAAGAATCCTTCAATGTTAATTGCACAGCAAACATCAATACAAGAGAAACCATATCATAGTATTAGACCTTGTAAAAGGGCTTATTCTTTAATGTTTGTATGCTTGAAAACCTAAGTTAAGGTTGAGCTTGATTTTGTTAGTCTAGGTATTGAATTAAGTATCATTATAAGATACTAGTAAATTGTTTATCAATAATACCCTATGAGATGAGGATTATTTACAAAGGTTAAAAGGGATATATTTTTATAGAAAATAATTATTTCTTCCTTACTTAAAAAGGAGTAAACCTATAGTTTACAGAAATACAATTTGTATTAGTAGATCTCTATTTCGTAAATTCTAGGTCAGTTAATAAACTATCTATGCACTAGGTTTTATTCCCAGGTGTGAATAACAGTCACTGTACTTTATGACTACACCTAGATCATAGGATTCCTAAGTTTACTTAACTTATTACTTGTGGAAAACAATACCCTTGAGTCTAACTCAACATCGAGTAAGTAAACAAAGGAATCTACTATACATTTTCACCAGAGTTATATACAAGAACTAAACTGAAAATAGATTGATGAAAGTTAAACGAACAAGTTCTAGTTATAGCGAATTGGAAGAGTAACTGAGCTAAGTTCAATTTACTTAAAATACTTATATTACTAGTAACTATGAAGAACATAAATAATCAGATCAACGATACCTCTTTTACTGCTCAAAGCTGTAAAATAAATAAATTCACTAGCATTCTATTTTATGCTAGTTGAGATAATAATCTCAATCTGGAAACTGGTAGCAAACTTCTTACCTATAAAGGACCTGTAAAAGAAGCATCACTTAACTGCATTAGCTAGAAGCTAAGTAAACATCGATCTCAATTGAAGTTCCTTCCTACTTTCATAAGACAGTAAAAAAAACTTAGTACTAGAAATTAAACAGATGTTTCAATTCCTATTTTTCCAAATCATAACCTGTTAAATCAAATCCTTAACAATGAATTATGAAAACAAACTAATAAGTATGCAGAATTAGATATCAGCAAAAAATTCAATTCTAGTATAATACTGTTTAAAGTAACCGTTAGTAGTTAATTGTTCCTAGGCAGTGACGACTACAAACATTTTATGTTACATGAAATTTTTTAAATTTTTAAGAATTTTTGGAGTATTACAATCCAAGTCAGCTAATGATTCATTGATGGATCTAACTCTAATTTGGGTCCCCATGTTAGCCATGAGATCTACCACCATGAGGGGAACCAGGGTTGGGAGTTCATGAACCAAGTTGGCCATGACCTTCTTGTCTTCCTCCAGACACCAATGTTTACTAAGGTTCCTTATTGACAGGCCATTTAATATTTTAAAAATGTAATTTAATAGAATTTGTGAGTCTCCCTCAACCATAATTTATCTATATTTTTTGTATTTGGATATGTGTATCCTTTCTATAAAAACTTCTAGCTTCCTTGCATTGATGTTGCTTACTCCAATATAGCCTACAAAGGGTCTTAAAATAGAGCCAATATTGTCTCTAAAAATTCCCCCATAGCTGACTTGACCGGGGTTGTCTATGGATGCTCCATCAAAGTCGAGCTTGACCAGGTTGTTAGGGGGAGGTTTCTAGCTAGTGGGACTTAATATTTTTGGCTTAGAGTTACAATGTGGGGTGATAGTGAATTGGAGATTCAGGTCCTAAGCTCTATAAATTATGGCTTCCCTATCATTGAAGTGTTTATCCTGGTCCGACCATGGATGAAGACTGATGGTTTCCTTCATACTAGATTTAATCCTCATCCTTACTACTTCTAGAGAATTGGCTTGATCTTTGAATATTCTCTTGTTCCTCTCTTTTTAAGTTTCCCATAAGAGGAAAGAGGGAAATAGTTTCTATATTCTATTGATCAAGGGACTAGAAAATTGTTGGCACTTCCAATTGAGGAGTGTATTGTTGATGTTGGTTTCATCTCTTTTAGTAACCTTAAACATGGTCACTCCTTTGTCCCATTCACAAAGGCATGGGATTTGAAGAGGTTTTCTTTCTTATCCCTCTCTTTCTTACAGAGATGACAGTAAGTTGGACCTTAGAAACCTATTTTTTCCAAATTACCCCAAGGGTTTTGTTCTTGATAAAAAACAAGAGCAAAGTTTCCACCTTGTGCCAAAGGTTTGTCATCCGAATAATGGACTAGATGGGCTCTTTTAGGAGATCATTATACCTTACAGTGATAGTGCATCTCTCTTTGATGGTGAAGCGTCCTTTAGGTAAGTAGCCCCATCTCAACTTGTCATTTTTAGTCCTACTTTGAATTCTTTATGTAAGTACTACTGCATGCATCCTCTTTACTTTTTTTTACCTTTTTATTTGTTATTCAAATATTCTCCCACATGCTAAATATCTCATCAATCAAATCCCATATTGGCCCCATTTTAAATTACACCTTAAATTATTTATCTACAACTGTTAATATATCACTTCCTCTCATCTATTTCACATTGTCCTATTTAATCAGGAAACCTATTTCCATACACCATTGTTTCTAGAAATTTGCATCAACTTTCGATCTATCCCCACTACATATTTTTTCAAATTAATCATGAATAAATATGACCCTTTGAATTAATTTCATGGACATCCTATAGTCACTATATTTGTTATTATCCCATACCAATAGTTTTTATTCCACATTATCATTAGGTTGTTTGAAAATAAGGTTTTTTGGAAACTCTTGCATCAATTCTCTTCTAGCCTCTATAGACTGATTCCCCTCCAAAACATAGTAGTTGTAATCAAAGCATATTGATTCATCAAATGCATCTCTAATAGGAACATTTTTGGGTCAACAAGAACTAGGTAGTCAACCACATGTGCATAGGGATTGTCCCTCATCAAATATTTCAAGTTATGAACATGTAAGTGATCTGGTGTCCTAATTTGATACTTCTCCTAGCCTTATGTGGTTTTATAAAGTTGGCTTGTCTTGACAACACAATCATAGAGATCACCACTTAGAGTGATGATGTCCAAACTGTCCCCCGAATCTGTTTTTCAATGATTAAAATGGATTCAAAATCTTGTCTCCTTATTTTATGTACTGAAGCAGTTGAATTTAAATGAAAAACATGTTGATCATGAATGGAAACACACTCATCCATAGTTATTTTGGAATAGTGTTTCTTACTCTTACGAGCAACAGTAACCTCCTTAGCAGCAACAATTTTTTGATCATGTTCAGTTAGGTGAGATATATTTTTAAATGTTACCTTCTTAGGTACTTCACTTGATTGTTGGATGCCTTTTCCTTTATGTTCTTATACTTCTTCAATTTGAATATTTTGCACTTATTTCTTCCTTGATGATTCTTCCTTAGTTGGTGTTTGTCCCTTCTTTCATGCTTCTCCCTTCTGAAGAGTGGCATTAATGACATCCATAGGATTTTATTCTGTGGATAAATTCCATTCAAAATATGGGAAAGTGGCATATCAAAATCCTACAAAAGAAAACATTATCGTATTAAAATCTATTACATTCTCATATCATCCAAATTATAACAAAATATAAAACATATAAAAATATAGAAACTTACACTCTTATGCTCAATATTGTGCACGACTCCTACAAAAAATTATGTGAAAATTTCATCAACCTTATCATTTGAAACCTTCAAACAATATTGGATTTTAACATATGTCTTAGATTATTTCACTAGTGCATAAACAAGGTCTTTACATCACACTGAAAAAATATCTCGCAACAATCCCAATGAATGGCAATATTTTTAAGATAGTGTAATGTCCCCAAAAATTGAAAATAATTTTGTTTTTATTAGGCTAGTCAAAAATACCTATGCTGGACATTAATTGAACTTTGTGGAATGTGTTGTACTCTATTTGTACTACTATATTGTCGTAAGCTGTTCTTATGTCCTGCTTCCATAATTCTCGATGCGGTTATTATTAGGTTACTTACATTGTCATAAGGTTGATTACTGTTAGCACTATGGTTAAGCATTGGTGTGTAAGTTAGTTATTTGTTTACGTACTTCATTGTTTATAACATGTTCTTACTATCGTATACATGATTCTAACTTGACTTTGTTAATGGATAAAGGGGTGGACTGGCGGGACTAGTTTCTGTTGTAACCACCTGCGAGGTAACAATTTCTACTTGTCACATCAGGCTTGCTTAGTTTTGACGAACAAATGAATTATGTCCCGTTTACATGCAGGTATGATTGGCGACATAAACTTGTTTATAAAGCTTAATGGAAAGTGCTGATCGTTTGGTCACTAGTGCTCGCAATTGCAACTCTATCCTAGTGACATTTTACTGATTGTTATTGTTATCCTTATGGAATTTATGATAGTGATGGGATCACTACCGTACTTATCATTTGCATGATGTTGACTTGTTAATTGTATGAGACTTATTTACCATGGTGTAAATGATTACAAATTTATTCATTCCCTAACATATTCTTACTATATGGTTTTAATATGGTTTTAATGTTGGTAATATAATTGCAAAAACCTTGGCTTAAACATTTCCATGGCATATTTCATATGCCATGGACTTAGGGCTTAAAGCCTAAGCTATTCGATGCATGTATGGGTTTATGTAATCCGCAATAGTTTTGGAACAGGGTTTAATATCGTGACTAGAACTATGGAGTTGTGGGTGTGTGTAAATGATAATGGGGGCTAGGGTGGTGACATATATATGCGTTGGAAAAGGTGGAAACCCAACTTAGGGATTGGTTCATTCGTTAGTTTGGCTCATTCCCAGCTCTACTGCTAGTGCTCTGCTCCTGCATGGTGGAAAGAGGCGAAACGACATTGGCTTGACATGTATGATGGGTGTTCTAGTTTTGCAACATAATTTGCTTGTTTGGTTTGAATAATATGTCATACTTCTCATCGTGGTTTCTATCTGTGGTTACATGGGTGGCGAGAATAGGTGTGGGTCGTAGCTCGTGGGAAAGACCGTGGGAAAAGACATACCCTTCAGTAATCCTACTGTACAAGTATGTACTTATCCCCTCTTGGCTCCATGGTTATCACTGAGTTGTCACTCGTCGTTGGTTGGATTTTGCTTGGGTCTGGTTTCTAATGGATGCATTTTGGGTTGGGGTTTGATGGTAACTTAATGGATCTGCATTTCGTAATGTGATTTGCTTGGGGTTTTGTTTGTTTTGGTTTCAATTTTCCTTTGGGCCTGAGCTTGAAATGTAATGGCATTTATTTTTTGGGTGCTCTATTCAGTGAAAAGGGCCTGGGTAGCTCTCTACATGCTATGTGTATTTTGTAAATAATGTTTTCGGTTACATTACTAGAAATGGGCAGCACCATTGCTCGCAATGGTGCAAGGCCAGAAGTAAATGGCTTTGTAAACTCTTTAATGGTTTTATAAAGACTATATTTAAATGTATAAGTTGGGTCAATTTCTATGGTTATTATTTGTGGACTCTGTGGATTTCACATTCATTGTTTGTGTTGGTTGTATGGATGAAATTTGTAGCAGCATTACAGATTTGGGCCCATGTCATATGGCATTGGCATTTCCCACCCTTGTAGCCGTGATAGTGTATTTACGGGTTATGGTTTTTTTATGTAATATGATCATGTGCTTGTATGTGGTATAACCCTGCGAATTTTAGTCATTGTTGTTGGTAAACGTAGACACGGTTGTAAGATTTGGAAATGTTGATTATTATAATGAGTTAGATATGTAAAAGGCTGAGGGCCAATAGATTACAACGTGTATATTAAAATGGGTCTTTAGACCTCTGTGTAGAGAGTTTGTGTTTTGTTTACAGCCTGCGTATAAGAAATATAGCGTGGATTTTTAAATTACTAATAGACCCTACGGGATTTAATCCTAGGTCGTTTACTGTGATGAGGGTTTAAATTTAATGGATGCGATTTGGGCTTGGATTCCCATAGGGATCGAGCCTCAGACCTATGTGCAATTATTTTTAAATGAATACTGTAATGATATTATGTTTGTTTTTAAATGATTACTATGTATTTGGTATTATGGTGGTTTTATTACATTGGGCATTTGTATTTAAGGTATACAATTCTTACCATGTAATTTATAATGTTTAGAGGGTTTGATTTGTTTTTTATGCAATGGATTATTTATGTGAATAGTTACTGCATAAGCTTTCGTAGGTGTAATTGTTAGTAACAATATAAATTGTGGACCATTAGATGGTCTCGATACTTGGACTATTGATTTGATTAATAAGAAGTGATAATTGATTATCCTAGTTCTGAGCATGAGTATATTTACACAGACCCTGAGAGGTCTTTATCTTGGCTTAAATACTTTTGAATTTATGGGTACTCTTAAATGTGTTTATAGTGTTGCTAAATTAGAATTATAGTTATGTTTTATACCGGATACAATAAATAATATGTATTTATTAGGTTCTATTTATTATATTTATTTATTGGTAATTTATATTTATATTTGTTTAAAGCTTAACCTGAAACTAGTTTTTACTTCTAAGCATAGCTCTGCTGGAAATATGAAATCTGCCAGTAGATTTCATGGGAAAAATAAACAAATAGGTACTTAATAGAAATAATACCTAGGTTGTAGGAAAACAAGGTTTAAGCTGTAAAAGAAAATAGAGAAGCAAAACTAAAAGAACAAAACCCTTGATAAATGTTTAAACATGAAATAAGTTACATCCTACGGTTTATATTGAAAATGTAAACCCTAAAAGAGTTTTGACAGGAAAACAAAGGTACATGGGGTTAGAAGTATAATATAAACACTTGCATAATATAGCCATCACTTAATCTAGATAATGAAAATAGGTAGTCAAGAACCTCATACCTGAAAAGTGAAGCTCTTCTAATGGATGAAACATGCACACTCAATTACCCAGCATTAACAATTCACATACAGATCTGACCTCTGTATAAATGACTGAATCACTTGGGAATTACCACGTTCCACCCAGCCATGACCCAGAACCTTTCCTAGTTCTAATCCATATCCCTTTGACCTGGTTCCAACATGCAAGTAGCCTAGAGCTCCTAAGGTAAGGCTTCCCTAACTAGTATATCAGGTCTAGATCAGTTCTACTTTTTCCTTTTAGGAAAATGTTCTCCAAGAACTTTCTTGAGAATAATCAGGAAGAATAATGACACCAAATATGGAAGATATCCCCAAGCCTCTATTTGGCTTGGGACTTTATAGACAAACTTTTTAGTCAAAGGGGTAGTTAAATCAAGAATCATTTGATTTCTTGATTTAACCCTTTTTATTTAATTTAGGTACTTTTAATATTTTAACTTAGGAACTTTTAACTAGTTCCTAATTGTACTTTTGGTAGGTATGATAATATTTAATTTATTTTAGTAATAATAAATAATAGATGGAGCTTTTCCTTCTTCTCTTATATTATTAATATCATTACTATGCTTACACTTTATACATAG
Organism: Pseudotsuga menziesii; assembly: GCA_001517045.1. Classification (NCBI taxonomy): domain Eukaryota; kingdom Viridiplantae; phylum Streptophyta; class Pinopsida; order Pinales; family Pinaceae; genus Pseudotsuga; species Pseudotsuga menziesii. The sequence continues at coordinate 11,953 of LPNX010917503.1, forward strand.
CATGTATAAAATATATAATAATATAACATTTGTTAACATTTGTCTTTGGGCATCATACATTATGATCCCTAAACTTATGACACTTTCTTCATTAAGGTCATTAGGTAGGTGGTTAGGTATACTAGGCTAGGAAACTCTAAACATCCTTGCATGTTGGATTCCCTCGTATAACATGGTAGTTCTTCAATACGTGATGAGAATACATAAATTTGAAATTTCATTTAACCACTTATAAATAAGTCAGATGAGATCAATATTTTTTTTGAGTTGTTTTCACTCAGGAATCATTAATTCTTTTCAGTAACTCCTAGCACTTACCAGAGCCCATACTCAATGCTAAAAAAGAGGGCGTTACAAACTTAGTGCAATTCCAGAGCTCTTCACTCAACACTAATGCTAGGATGTACTTGTAGGATACACCTAGGGATACAATGGTCAAGGATCCGATGTTCCAGAGCTTATGCTCAACATCAACATGGAAGGCTCCAAGGATTATGCCCAACACTTCCAAGTTATCTTTTCATGTGTTCCAGAGCTTAACGCTCAACACAAATGTCTCAAAAATAATGTGCTCCAGAGCTTCTCGCTCAACACAAATATAAGTACTCATGTGCTCCACAGCTTCTTTCTCAACACAAAACATCAATTCACCCATGTGCTCCAAATCTCCTCACTCAACACAAAAACATCTCATCAATCATGTGCTTCAGGGTCCACGCCCAACACAAGCAGACATATATAGATATCATATGCAATTGGCTTATGCCTAGTATATCAAACAAATCATCATGTTCATATGCAGTTTGGTCTTTGATCAAGTATATCAAAATAAAACATCAAGGTAACATCATAATCAATGGGGCTCATGCCCTTAAGTGTTAGGTCCAAAATTTGGGATATTACATATAGGCAAATGTAGCACAATATAAGTGAATATTGTTTGGGTTTCCTTGATGCTTCTCTTTCAAAAACCAAGAAAAGTCCATTTTCTCTTCCTTAGGTGGATGTTTCCATTCTTTAGCATTCTTTGTTTTCAAATTGTCAACGGATACAACTTCGTCATGGGAAACATTGTCGAATGGTTCAACTGTTTGTTTTAATGACTTCATCCTCGATCTTTCTCCAGAGATGTTTACAAATATTTTTCTTGATTCCATTCTCCCTATAGTAAAAGACAAAAAAATAGTATATATCTAAACAAAGTACAAACATTCTCCAAAAAACATTAACATAAAAAAAGAAAAAACACAATTAAAAAAAAAAATAAAAGAGACGAGCCAACGAGCATCCTTTGGGCACCCAAAGAGTCATCCCAACAAATAAAAACTCAGAATTGAGTTGTTGGCCGTTGGGTCGGTTCTTTGGGAGCCCAAAGTGAGCTTGGGGGAGGAGCCGAGATCCTCCCCGCTGACCCAAGGGGCTCTTCACATCCATTGTAGAAGACATGTTCCTCCACTACTGATGTGCGAATGTTTAATGGATATTAAATTGGAGAATGGATACACTTGAGATGAGGGATTGAGATTTCTCGAAAATGAAAGTGTCATATGAAGTAATTCGTGTTCATATTCCTTTTTAGAGAGCATATGGTAAATGCATATTTTGGTTGCTATTTAATATTTTCTATTACTACCATTTGCACTAGCAGGTGCAAAGGAACGATGAGAGGGTAAAAATATATAAAGTGAAAACGAAGGTTAAGACGATAAAAAAATGTTTGATTTTAATAATAACAAAAATATATTTCATGCAAAGAAGATTATATTTCAAAAGAGAAGAATGAATTTACTAATAAGAATAAATATTACTGAAAATGTTAGCATATAACTAATGTAGTTTTTCATAATATATGTATTACAATTGATATTTGGAATATTTTGAATTTAGTAGTAAGAGTTATATCATTGTCTTATGAAAGGGCAACAATATTTTCCCTTTGACTAATTCCCAAGTTTTTTTTTAACTAGTCTTTCCCCAACTAAATCTTTTCGCAATTGAGTTTATGCCACTTCGTTTCCGTCGATTACCCTTCCGCAAGCTCCTTTTCCGCAATATTGTTTCCACATATTTGTTTCTGCAGTTCTGGTTCCACAACTCTAAATCTAAAAATCTCCCTTTTGCAATTACTTTTCCGCAGCATACTTTCCACAACTGCGGATTACGAATTACAGGTTTGCAATCCTCAGTTTTCAGAAATGGACTTCTACAAACTTGTGGCCGCAATGGTCCTTTCTGCAATCAGGTTGTGGATTGCGAATCCTCCTTCCCACTTTTCCAAAGATGGGGTTCCTCAATTTTCCTCCTATAATGTTTCTTCCGCAACTTAACTTTTCGCGGGTTGAAAAATATTGCAATTTCGCATTGCGAAACTCATCCTCAGCCATTGATCTTTGCGGCTTCATCTTTGTCTGTTGATGTAAGATCAAGTGCATATCTTCACCTTCTCATAGTAGATCTATTATTTTCCTTAAAACTTTGCCTTATAGAATTCCTCTATAGCGTCAGATCTGATGTTGATCGATATTTTCACCTTTCACGCTTCCGCTGCACCTTTCAACTTTATACATTAGAGGAAATTTCAACTCAAAATAGGCCTTTCAACCCTAATTCAAATTCCATGTCATCATGTGTTAGCCAATGAAATTTATTTAAATTTGAAATATCATATAGTTCTTAAACAAGTTTTTAATATAAATTTGTGGATATGTATCATAAAAAAATTACTTTTTTGTTTGTATTTTGGACATATCTCCCAGTGTTCTTACTCAAATTTCGATCGGGAGAGCTCATTGGATGCAGAATTAAATTTCGCATCCAACGAGTACCCACTTGGCATACTTTTGACGGACCCTCCTACCCCAAAAACAAGAAATACCTGAAAAAACATGATGATGATGTCATTAGCCATTATCCATGTTCGTTCTTTTGGGTAGTAGAACTTTTTACCTAAATGTTATATAGTATTAAAGCTTTTATTGCTTAACTGCTAAAGATATTACTACAATTTCGAGAAATGACACAAGGTAAAATTACAATGTGGATTGAGATTGGAACTCTAAGGTTGTAAGGTAGAATGTTGGGGGATGCACAATCTTCCATACTCATATTGTTGTATGATAAATATGAATTAACTTTTGAGTTGGGTTATTTTGGATTGTATAGGATTTTTTTCAAAAATTGTTTCCTTTACAAAGTTATAATGCTTAAGTAGTACCTTGAAGTTAAAATATTGGGGATTTTAGTAAGAGAATGAAAGTATCGAGTATTGTTATAAATGGAAACTAGTCTAATTCAATTTCATTTTTTCTTTACCTAAAAAGATAAATTATTGATTCCAAGGCTAACATTAGTTATAGGAAATAAGATATTACCTATTGGAAAACCTTTGATTCTACTATAAAGATCTTATGACCTTTGCAGTGGATTATTTTCAAGCTTGGAAGCTACAAACCATAACATGCTCCTCTAACATGTCATGCATTATGTCATCATGTTAGACATGTGAGATGTTATCTTAAAAATTTAGAGGTAATGACCAATAGGGAGGAAATGTTATTAAGGTTTACATGGGTAAAATAATGTGTTAGATTTTGAAATTGTTATAAAAATTAATATAGAGAGAGAAAGAAAAGAATTTTTATTCTTATGAATGTTGGCTAAGTTTTTCTATAATGAAAGGTATAAATAAAATATAAAGGTTTTAACACATAAAAAATAAGAAAATTATTTTGATGGATTTAAGTTTAATTTTGAAGGATGTGTATTTTCAATTTGTATTCTTATGAATATTTGGCTCTTTCTACTAGGTGTTTTTATAAGGAAAAATATAAATAAAATATAAGGGTTTTAAGACAAGAAATAAAAAATTATATTTATTTTAATAGATTTTAGTCTAATTTTGAAGTTAATCATAAATGAGTTTAGGTTGCTTTAGTTTTTTATTATATAATAGTGTGAGACCTCAAAGTGGTATTGACCTCTAACACATCTTTGATTGTAAAGAATGTGTAATATTAAAACAATATTTTGAGGTGCATGTTTCTAAAATTCCCCCCACTATAAAACATAATTAGATAAACCTAAGAATTAATAGTATATTAAATTTTGTAAAATAAAAAATAAGTAATATTTTGAATTTTATTGTTTTGTGAGAGGTGGCCTATTATCTTTTTGTTGCATAAATTATTCGCTTTGATTGCATGTCATGCTAGAAAATGGAAAGATCCATGCTAAAGAAAATGCTAATGTCAATGTGGATGCACTGCAACCATCAATCGAAGTTTTCTAAAGCATTTAAGTAGATATTGTCAAGTTTGTTATTTCTGGTCATGCTTCAAACGACTACTTTTTTAGTAGCTATATTTTTTTATTGAAGGGGATGGTTATTTCCCACATAATTTGTAAAAAATAATTCTACACCGAGTGCATTAATCTAAATAAGTTTCACACTGTGATCTATTGTTCAATTGTATACTACAAACGTATATTAAATCAACGGTGCAATTTATCCCAAGGAGATTTAAATTTAGTAGCATACAAGTAATTGTGATGAGTAAAGTCAACACATTATCTTGGATTTTGTTTACAAGGTGTTCTAGTGCAAGAACACATCAAAAATCTAAACTGAATACCAAATCGTTTAGGAAATTTTATAAAGTCAAATTTCAACAAATTTGCTAATATTTTACAAAGTTTTAATGTGTAGTTAAAGATTTGCCAAAATTTTATAATTCCGTGAAAGAATAACAAATACTTTTAAAAAGCTTTATAATTTCGTGAAAGATTCACCATGATTTTACAAGAATTTATAATTATGTGAAAGATTCATTATGATTTTGCAAGGTTTTATAATTCTATGAAAGATTCGCCTCGATTTTACAAAAATTTAAAATTTCATTAAAAATTCACCAAAAATTTATATATACATATAATACCATTAATAAGATACTCTTGACTCATTTCGAGTATCATGGAAATTCACTCATTTTTAAGAAGATTTTCAAAACTTTCCTTTAGCTTTTGCCAATATAATATGGTTTATCATCAATATATAAAGTGTAATGAAAATTATAAAAGTTAGAGAGAAAAAGACTTGGCTCTTGCAAATAGAATATGAATTTTTTTGTTATTACAAATTTTAATAGCAAAAATATTCCTTTTACATTTTTTTTTTCAATTAAATTTAATCATGTTAACTTTTTAATTTTATTACATAATTTGTATTTTATTAAAAAAATGTTTCTATTTTTTTTTTATTTTTCAACAAGACCAGTCCAATTTCAATGTAAAAAAAGAATGGCAGATCCACCGCTAACGTATTTCGGAGGTTCCAACATCATCTCACGTATAATAATAATAAAATAAATAATTATTTTGTAATAAACGAAGAAAAATTGTTGAAAATGAAATCAAAATTAAATTTAAGCAGAGCATGGACAATGCATTGTTTTCATACTAATAAAATAATCGTGTTGACCCATTATTCACATGGACGATTGGGCTTAAAAATATATAGTATTAAAAGGCATGCAATGGAAGCCTGAATTTCAAATCAAATAGATAAGTAATGAAGATGTCTCCACATTACATCATAATCAACTAAATAAGTAATGTGGCTGTCATCCGCATCTGCAAGTAATATTTATTGGAAGAAGTAGAGCCTGAAAGTAATATTTATTGGACGAAGTATACTGTGCAACAGTGTAAGTAAATATTTATTGGAAGTTTTATGTATAGATGTGTGCATTGACTTATTAATATTATGTTTTATATGTAATAGATTGATGGTTTTATATGTATGTTAATGTTTCAAGGTTTTATATGAATCTTAATGTGTATTTATCTTATTTCAAATTTTTCTCAACCTAGAGATTTATAAGATGTAGAATTTTTTTTTTAAATGCAAATTATTTTAGGTTTTATATGTATCTTAATATGTATTTATCTTATTTCAATTTTTTTTAATCCAAATTATTTCAGAGTAGAGAATTTTCTAAGATTTAAAATTCAAATTATTTAATTTTTATTAATCCCTATATAACATAGTTATATGAGAAAATAGTTATCATTTTAGATTTTTATGCTTGAATTTTTAATCTCTTACATGATAGAGTGGAAAACAAAAATTTAAAGCTTATTTTTTAAAACTTGAAGCATTCAGTTGTAACAAGAGACCTTAACCGTCCATTGGCCATCTTCAAGAATACCTTAACCCTCCATTGGCCATCTTCAAGAATAGGTAAATCATGTAAATGAACTAAATTATACAAGTGTTAAAATCATTTTACAATTTAAATTCAATTTACCAAATTTTAAAATATTTGCATGGAAGATTAGTACTCCTTGACCTTTCTCCATAATTAACACAAGGTTGTTGCGAAAAATATTTAGCAACAAGTCTTGCTTTATACTTTTCGACATCACCCTTATTATTAAATTTTGTTTTGTAAATACACTTAGCTCCTATGTTGTCCTTTTCCTTCTAGAAGATCCACAAGGTCCCATGTGTGATTTTTATCAATTGCATCTATTTCTTTGAATTTATGGCATGAATCAATTTATATTCATGAATAGCTTCTTTAAAGCACATGGGCTGATGTGAAAATAATACCAAATGTGTTTGCAAATCCACATTATCATGTTGGTCGTAAATTTCTCTTAAACCTCTAGTTTTCATGTTTCTCCAAGATGCTATAGTGAGGTTTGGCTCACAGCTAGAGTCAAGATTATGAGTTTGGTATTCTCCTTGTCTTGAACATTCACCTTGAACTTGTATGGAATTCTTTCACTCTTGTAGATTTCATATGTTCTTTTGTTGGTACATATCGCTCTAAACCTCAAATTGGAATCAATTGATCAACTTGGTCATTCCAAGCTTCCACTTCCTTAAATGCCACATCTATACCTATAATAAAATTCTTGGTGACGTGATTATACAACCTATAACCCTTTGATTGTTCATTGTACCCAGTAAAAATGTCTTTCTCACTTATGTCATTCGATTTTTTCTCAACTTCTTAGGAACATGTGCATAAGTTGCATTACCAAATACCATTAAATGTGAGACATTACATTTTATCCTTTTTTGGGGAAGTCTCTTAATATTGAAACCTCTTGTACGTGAATTGTTCAAATATACACTGAACAAGCAACAACTTCACCCCAAAACTCATTTGAAACTTGTTTTCTTTATTAGGGTTACATTCTTTTTCTATCCTATTCCTTTCTGCTCAGGAGTGTATGTAGTTGTGAATTGTCTGTTATACCATGGTGTTTACAATAAGCTATAAATTCTTTGGAATCATACTATTTTACTCTATCAAACCTCAATACATTAATGTGTTGTCCACTTTGATTTTCAACTAGATATTTAAGCTCCTTAAACTTATCAAAATTTTATGACTTGTTTTAGGAAGTACACCCAAGTCTTCCTATTAAAATTATCAACAAATGTCAATAAATAGAAATTTCCTCCAAGAGATTATGTTTTCATAGGACCACATAACTCACTATTCTCTCGTTCCAATTGAATATTTTCCCTATAAGATGCACTAGCTAGAAAATTGTACTTGTGTTGTCTTCCCAATATACAACTCTCACAAGAGCTCGCTGGTTCATGTATCACTCGCATACCTTTAACAATATATTTTTTCTGAAATAAAATTAGGGCCATAAAAATGCAAATAACCAAATCTCAAATGCCATAACCATGACTCATCTAAACTAGTAACTTTGTGAACAAAAGAGGTTGACTGGTTGACATTTTTTAAAATTAAGGAAACATCTTATTGTTGTCCATCTATATTTTCACAGTAAGACTCCTAGTAGGAGGTCTATAAAAAATTGTACAAGTATTACTATTAAATATGACTTTATAACCATGTTGGGTGATTTATCAACAACCCTAATATTTCCTTTTTAACTAGGTCCTAAATAGACATTAATTTAAATATTTTTCTTTTCATTTTGTTTAGTCAAGAAACTGATTGACCATTTACCAACAAAATTCACAACATTGTCATCACAGAGTATGACATCAAACTTCACAAATCTATCTAGGAATTCAAACAAACATTTATATCATGATGTGTCGTTAGTATAACCACTATTTAACAATCAAATGTTTATTACATTCTTGATCTTCAAGACAATATGTAACTGCATGTACTCAAAGGCATGGAAAAATTTAAACCCCTCCCTAGATTTATATGTATAGTAAGTGGGTGAACCCCCATGAACAATGAGAATGTGTGAAGGCTATTTTATCATAAATATAATATGTCTATATAAATTTTTGCTAATGTTTCACAAAATTATAAAACTTTGTAAAATATGGGTGAATCATTCACAAAATTATAAATCTTGTAAAATCATGGTGAACATTTCACAAGAAAATAAAATATTGTAAAAGTTTTGGAAAATCTTTCACAAAATTAGAAAATCCTATAAAATCTTTGATAATATTTCATTAGACTATAAAATCTTGTAAAGTTTTCACAAATCAGTTGAAATTTGACATAATAAAATTTTCTAGAGGATTTTGTGATGATGTGCCTTGTTTAAGGGTTGTCACTTTAGTAAATGCATATTTTGACAATCTAATTCAGACTAATTAAATACATATATATTGTAACTTGATTACATCTATGTCATAATCAAATCCTCTTGTTCTAAATATCTTCCAATTCCATATCCCAATTGGATAAGCACTTGCATTGGAAAATTAAACTGTCATATTATTTTGAAAATACAATAATTTTTTTATGGTTTCCCCCCTCGTATCAAGGGATACAAAAAAAAAAATAATAAACCTAAAGAGAAAAAGTATTGTTAAAATGACATTGGGAACTCTTTGTGAATGCCCCTAAGGTTTCACTTTATTAAAGGAATTTGACACATACGAAGTGTAAGTGTGTTACTTTATTTTGAAAATACCAAAAAAAATCTATTGTTTTCTGTAACATACCCATATAACCTCCTAAACATGCATAGAAAAAAAAATATTTCTCATAACCAATGTGCCATGAATCTTCCTATATCATTTCTTCTTAAGTTTAAATGGTTCTACAACCATCCTCTCTACAATTAAAATCTTCCCTCCGCAACTCCACTTCTGCAATGTGAATTGCGGGTTCTGGAACCCTCATTTTACTTTATACTTTTGTTTCACATTCTACATTCTGCATTGCGGATTGCGGAATGAGGAAATCCCTCATTTCCTTATATTTTCCTTTTCACTTTTTGCTTTCCGCATTCCACGATACGGAATACAGAAATCCCTATCTCTCTATATTTTCCCTTTTCTTCTTTATGCATTCCGCAATGCGGATTACGGGTTGCGAAAAGCCCAAGTTTCTTTATATTTTCTCTCTCTCTTTCCATATTCTCCATTCTGCAATTGCGGATCGTGGAAAACCACATAATTCCACCATCTTTTCCTTTCCACATTCTGCATTCCACAATGTGGATTGCGGATTGCAGAAACCCTTAAATTCCCTCAGTTTAACTTTCCTCTTTCTGCATTCCGCAATGCAAATTGTGGATTGCAGAAACTCTAAGATTTTATCAATTTTACAATTGTCTTTCTGCATTCCGTAATGCATATTGTGGATTGTGAAACCTTTAAACTTAACCACTTTGCCTCTTTGATTTTCGTAATGCAGATTGCAGGTTGCAGAAAACCCATAATCCATTCCACAAATTACCCTTCTTCAATTATGCTTCCGCAATGCAGATTGTGGGTTGCGGAAAGCACACTCTTCTTCATGATTTAACCCCTCCGCAACTCCGCTTACCCAATGCGGATTGCGGGTTGCGAAACGAACACAAACTTCATAACTTTCTTTCCTTATAAATGTTTACACTGTTCTACTTTGTATTTCCTCAAGTGAAACCTAGGGATCATTCACCTTTGGTGGCCTTAGAGTCTTAGGATGAGTTCGTTACTTAGGTTGAATTCAAGATTAGGAATTATGAGGTGGTTTAGTGGCTAGTTGACCATGCTTTCCTTCACAATTTTACTTTAATTTAAGGACCATAGGTCTTATACAGGGGCCTCCATAGGCTAGGAAGGGTTCGACCCCAAACAACTCTTAGGATTCCCCTCAGGGTCCCTTACCTCTGGTTATTAACATTAGATAAATAAAGCATTCAAGCATCTCACCACATAGTAGTATTTAAAGTAGTTAGAAAGGTCATGTGACCAAGGGGTAAATCTCAGACCTTTAGAATAGAGCATGGCATCTGCAACCTTAGAAGCCATGTATCACAGACCTTCAACCAAGTAGGAATGACCTTTCTAAGAAACTATATCAACATACTAGTTACAGTGAATCAAAACAGGTTAGGTGTATTACATATTCAGTTATCTATGCTTCCAAGGAATTCATAACCATTCCTAGTAGAACATGAGTACTTTTATTTGGAGAATGATAAAACCCAAATGTAAAACATCAAATAGAGTGTGTGTATTACTCTACTAGGGAGTCATTACAGTCACAACTTGATGTAACAGAGCAGGGTATCATACCATTAGTGCATTACATAACCAATGCAAACATAGTCATTCATAGAGCATGAGCATGCTACAGTTCATAAGTGTAAGTCACATCAATAAATATAAGCTATTATTTATCAATTCATTGATATTGAAACACATTATTAAACATAATCAAGCATACCATGAGCTCAGTAGATTTGCAGAAACAAACTAGTAATGGAACCTGTTGTAAAACGAGCCACAATGAAAGGGGAACAACCATGTTCTACCAAACCGTAGATTAGGCACAGATATTCTCTATCCTCAATCACCCCAAGATAAACTATGCGTGATAAGAGTAGAGAAAACTAACCTTAGTTCAGATTCCAGGAATAAATAACTTTCCTAACACTTCACAGAGTGGCACACGGCAAGTATTTCTCTCAACTCCTGCCTAACAATTCACAGAGTTCTCACACAGAAATAGTACATTCATTCCCATCATACTCAACAGTGTCCTACCTCATAGCATATTCTCCTTTGTATTTTGGTTTCCTAGGTCTTGATTTGCAGCTATGGGCCATTCCCCAAGGAATCCCCATCAACCATTGCATCCCTTGATTCTCCAGGGTCTGTCCAATTGCATTCCACAGCTATGGTCCATTCACCATTGAATCATTGTCAACCACTGCACCCTGATTTCTCCAAGGTCTATCCAGAGCCATTAAGTTGTTTTCAATGCCTGGTGTACTTCCATGAGGTTTACTGCTCTATGTCTCCCACTCTTGCATGCATAGTATCCTTTTTTTAACGTGGATTGTCCCTTTCATTCATATTTTCATTAAAGGAAAAATGTAGCGGTTACAACTATCCTCCAGGGGCCCTTTGGATAGACTCCACAGTCAGCCAAATTCACCAAAATATACAGTATAGAATTTAACATTACACATAATGTTTAGGAATCAGGGAATATTACATCCACGCCCCCTTCTTGCAACACCATCCTCAGTGTTCTTAGTCTTCCTCCATAGCTTATGGAAATAAACCTAGGTACTTCTTTTTCATGTCTTCCCCTAGTTCCCAAGTCATCTCCTCTGAGATAAAGTGCTTCCATTGCACCTTAACCTAAGCGAGGACCTGATTCTGAAGTACGGTCTCTTTCTTGTCTAGAATGCACAAAGGTTCCATTTGAAATTCTCCTTCTAGTTCCACGTGCACCACATTCAAGTCAATGATATGAGTGGGATCATGTATATATTTCTTCAATAATGAAATATGAAAAACATTATTAATTCTCAAGTGTGTTGGGAGAGCAATTTTATATTCCACAGGTCCAATCCTTTCCAAGATTTGAAAGGGTCTATAGAACCATGGTGCTAATTTGGTACAGCTTCCCAATATCAGGGAGCTATTTTTACGTTTGACTCCGAGGTATACATGATCTCTGACCGAAAATTCCTTATGTTGCATTTTCAAGTCAGCATAATTCTTTTGGCAATCTTGCGCCACCTTCAAATTATTTTGAACTTATCAAACAATATGTTCTATGTCTTGGAGCATTTTAGGTCCTACCATCAAATGACCCACGGGACTATCCCAACTAACAGGGGTAGTACACTTTCTTCCATACATTATTTCAATGGGACCATCTTGGTTAAGGCCTGATAACCATTATTGTATGCAAAATCCACCAGATGCAAATAGTATTCCCACTTACTGGGTCTCTCTTTGACATACATCCTCATCATGTCTTCAATGACCTAGTTTGTTCGTTCTGTGTGCCCATCTATTTCAAGGTGATAGCTAGTGCTAAAATTTATCTTGGTTTTCAACCCTACAAACAACGATTTCTAAAAGTTTGATCTAAACTTGACATCTCGGTCAGAAATTACCACCTTTGGCACTCCATGCAGTCGAAATATTTCCTTCAGGAATATTTCTGCAACATTGACAACCTTGTAAGTGGAATTCACATGAATAAAATGAGCAGACTTGCTTAACTTATCTACTACAACCAGGATCGAATAATGTTTTTTATGAGTTAAAGGAAAACCTCTGATAAAATCCAAATATATTACCTCCCATTTCCATTAAGGAGTTGTCAAAGGTCGTAACAAACCTGTTGGATGTTGATGTTCATCTTTCACCTATTGACATTCCAAACATTTTAACAGATAACAAACTAAATATGCCTTTAAATTAGGCCAAAATAATTGCTTTCTGAGCGTTGTTATCATATTTTGGTAACCAGGGTTCCCTGCATAAGGAGGTCTATTCATTTCATTCAGAACAAACAATTTTTAATATTCTTTTAAACCAAATTAACCCTTTTTGTTCTACTTTCAATTATGTCCCATTCCAGTTTACTTTGTCTTTCAGCAATTTATTCAGTAAATTTTCATATTCATCATCATGCATGGTGACTGCTTTTATTTTTCTCACCATACCACCTTCTGGTTGGCTCATAGTGATCTTATATACTTCATGATCTTGTTAGCTAAGTGCATCAACCACCCTATTTTCCTTACCCTTGATATGTTTTACTTCAAAATCAAATTCACTTAAGAAGTCCATCCATCTTGCCTGTATGGAATTTAGCCCCGGATGAGTAAACATATTCTTAACATAGGTGTTGTATGTCAACAAAAGGAACCTTTTTCCTAACAAGTAGTGGCATCACATATTTAAGGCATGCACTATTGCTGCCAATTCTAGATCATGCACCACATAATTATGTTCATGCTCTTTCAACTTGCATGATTCATAACATACCACATGTCCTTCTTGAGATAATATTCCCCCCAATCCCTCCTTACTAGGATCCATATAGACGATGTAGTCTTTATAGGGATCAACCACTTTTAAAATTGGGGCCATGGTTAACAATCTTTTTATATTTTCAAAGCTCTCTTGACACTTCAAGGACCACACAAACTTTACTCCTTTTGCAAGGAAGTAATGGGGTCGACTATCTTTTTGAATCCTTGGATGAATCGTCGGTAGTAACCGGTGAGCCCCATGAAGGACTGAATGTCAGCAACATCCTTAGGTACATGCCATTCTAAAATAGCATTGATATTTTTTGGATCTACCGCGATCCTATTCTCTGAAATGACATGACCTAGGTACTAAATTTATTTCTTAAAGAATTCACACTTCTCAAAATTAGCATACAGTTGATTATCTCTCAAGTTTTCTAGCATGATTTCCAAGTGATTTTGATGTTGTTCCTCCGTCTTGGAGTAGATCAGGATGTCATCAAGAAATATCAACACAAACTAATGTAGGTATTTGTTGAAAATACTATTCATTAGGCACATGAATGTAGCAAGAGCATTGGTTAAGCCAAAAGGAATTACTACAAATTCATAGTGCACATATTGTGTTCTGAATGTTGTTTTACTTACATCTTCTTCTTTAATCTTGATCTAGTGATAACCAGACCACAAATCTAACTTGGAGAAGATTACCCCCCCCACTTGATCAAACGGACCATTGATCTTAGGCAGGGGATACTTGTTCTTTATGGTTACTTTATTCAACTAACTATAATCTATGCAAAGTATTAGAGTCCCATCCCTTTTCTTAACAAATAGAACTAGTGCTCGCCAAGGAGACACACTAGATCTGATGTATCCCTTTTCTAGCAGTTATTGTAACTGGATTTTTAATTCAGTTAACTTAGGGATGCTCATACAATAAGGTATCTTAGATACCGGTGAAGACCCAGGAAAAATCTGAATGGAGAAATATATTTCTCATTGAGGAAGCAGTACTCATATCTCTTCTGGAAACACATTCGTAAACTTACTTAAGACTGGGTGGTCTTTTACTTATGTTTGACCTTCATTAAGGAGTAGGTCAGGGACTCACACTGCATATATCTTGCACCCCTTTCTCATACATTTCTTTAATTGCATGGCAGATATTTGTCTTAAGGAAACATGTTTAATGACATCTTCTATCTTCCTAACAATTTGATCCTTGGCTACATAAGTGAAGGTTTAATCAAAACAATTCAATATTAATTTATGCTTTGATAACGAGTCCATGCCAACAATCATGTCATATGACCCTAAAGGAAAAACATTAAGATTAATACTAATCACCTGATTCATTATTTTAACTTCACAATCAACAATAAACTGAGTTACCTTTCTCCTTCTTCCAGTGACCGGTTGGACTAACCAGGATTTTGTGTGCCTTACCTTGGAAATATGGCATTCCTCCATCACTTCCCTAGGTCAATTAGTATAGAAATACTTCTGTTAGAGATAATACCTTCAATCTCCACAATTGCATATTGATAATTTGCTTGTCCATTTTCTAGGGCGACATTAATCTGGTGGTAACTTTTCCCAACTTCTCCAACAATGGAAGCTTCTTGCAAGCTGTGAACAACCTTATTTTATTGGTTGATGCATGTGAATTTACTTCCCATATGTGGTTCTCCACATTACCAACACTTCACAGGTTCTCTAGGGGCTCCAACAGTCCCCTTAGGTCCAAGCTTCATAGATTTATAATTCTTCTTTGGAAGCTATTCCTTTTTGCAGTAGGAATTTCCTTGTGGATTCCTTGGCATGTTCCTGAAGGGTGGGGGTTGGAAACCCTTCTTCCATTGGTTGAACTTTTTATGTTCTTTACCCTTCCATGTCTTGGAGAGGTCATTCCTCTATTTGTATTGTTCAAAACACAACCTCTCCTTTCTTAAGGCTTCATCCATAGTTTTGGGGTTGTCGAATTCAATCATGTCTTTATAAGACTGCAGAAAACAACTCAAGAACCTTTGCACTTTCACTTTTTCTTCTTTAATATATGACACGAAACACAATAGATCAAGAAATTTTTTAATGAGGTCCTCTATATTCATTTTGTTAAGCTTTAATTCATCGAATTACTTTGTCTTTCTTTGATAGTAGCTCTCTGACAGATATTGCTTCTTGAATAACTTCTTGAACTACAACCATTCTAGGTTCTTTTCTTTTATTCCCTGGGAAATATTCAGATCTTTCCACCAAATGTTGGCCTTTCCCTTCAGGTTGTAGATATCCATCCTCACCTTCATGTTGCTAGAGTAATTATAAATTTGAAAGTGCTTTTTGATATCTAGCAGCCAAGCCTCTGCTTCTTCTCTGGACTTGGATTCCCCATCGAAACTGGTTGGCTTGATATTTTTAAATTCCCCTTCCAGATGATCGATATTCCTTTTCCCGACCGTCTTATCTCAACTCTCATAATTTTGAGTTCCATTGGAGGAACTATCTTTTCTTTCCACACTTTCTGGAACTTCCAGGTCTCTTCCAATATCTATTTGGGGTTTTTCCCCATTATTTTTCTCTTGCAAACTTTGCAGTAATATTTAATTTATCTCGTGCTTCCTTTTTTTTATCCTTCTTTAGATGCTCATTAGCAGCCTTGAAGCTCTGTATTTCCACGATCAAGTTCCTCATCATTTCTAGTACTTGACTAGCTTCATAGTTCTTACTCTGGTTGCGATGTGTGTGGTGCTGGTGCACCATCTTCAGGTCAATCCATATTCTCTCTTTGTGAGGCCATTGTTGTAACATGTTACATAACAATTTTGTATGTGCACAAAAAATTCCAGAACAAAACTTTCCATAATTTAGTGGAACTAGATTCCCAAAAGGAGACAGAGTTGAAACTTGTAGTTCTGATACCATATGTAACATACCCATATAACCTACTAAACATGCATAGAAAAAAATTTATTTCTCATAATCCATGGGCCATGAATCTTCCTATATCATTCGTTCTTAAGTTTAAAATGTTCTGCACCAATTCTTTCCGCAATTAAAATATTCCCTTTGCAAATCCACTTCTACAATGTGGATTGCGGGTTACAGAACCCTCCTTTTACTTTATACTTTTCTTTCCCATTCTGCATTTCCTTATATTTTCCTTTTCATTTTCTGCATTCCCCAATGCGGATTTTGGAAATCCCTATCTCTCTATATTTTCCCTTTTCTTCTTTCCGCATTCTGCATTCTGCAATGTAGATTGCGAGTTACAAAAATCCAAAGTTTCTTTATATTTTCTCTCTCTCTTTCTACATTATGCATTCCGCAATTGTGGATTGTGGATTGCAAAAACCCCCATTAGAAGAAATTTCAACTCAAAATGGGCCTTTCAACACTATTGCAAATTCCATTTCATCATGTGTTAGCCAATGAAATTTCTTTAAATTTGAAATACCGTATAGGTCTTACAAAAAATTTTAATATAAATTTGGGGATATGTATCATAAAAAAACTATTTTTTTTGTTCGTATTTTCGACATATCTCCCTGTGTTTTTACTCAAATTTCGATCAGGAGAGCTCGTTGGATGCAAAATTAAATTCTGCATCCAACGAGTACCCACTTGGCATACTTTTTACGGACCCTTCTACCCCTAAAACAAGAAATACCTAAAAAACATGATGATGATCGAAATTTGAGTAAAAAAAACAAGGAGATATGTCGAAAATGCAAACAAAAAAGTAGTTTTTTTCTTTTCTTCCTCCAAAATTAATAAATATTATTTTATTAATTTTCTTTAGGAGGCCCATTTTGAGTTGAAATTTCCTCTAATGCACAATTCCACAATTCCCTTTCTGCATGCGAAAACCCTTAAATTCCCTCAGTTTAACTTTCCACTTTCTAAATTCTGCATTGCGGATTGCGGATAGCGGAAACTCTAACATTTTATCAATTTTACAATTTTCTTTCTGCATTTTTCATTTCGCAATGTGGATTGTGGATTGTGGAACCTTTACACTTAATCACTTTTCCTTTAAGCTTTCCGCAATGCACATTGCAGGTTACGGAAAACCTATAATCTGTTCCAAAAATTACCCTTCCGCATTGCGGATTGCGGGTTGCAGAAAGCATGCTTGTCTTCACGATTTCACCCCTCCCCAACTCCGCTTTTGCAATGTAGATTATGGGTTGCATAACACACATAAAATTCATAACTTTCTTTCCTTATGAATTTTTACACTGTTCTACTGTGTATTTCCTCAAGCGAAACCTAAGGATAATTCACCTTTGGTGGCCTTACAGTCTCAGGTCAAGTTTGTTACTTAGGTTAAATTCAAGCTTAGGAATTGTGAAGTGGTTTAGTAGCTAGTTTACCACTCTTTCCTTCACAATTTTACTTTCAATTAAGGACCACTGGTATTATACAGGGGCTTCCCTAGGCTAGGAAGGGTTCAACCCCCAAAAAATCCCAATCTTCCCCTCAGGGTGCCTTACCTTTGGCTATTAGCATTAGATCAATAAAGCATCTAAGAAGCTCACCATGGAGAAGTATTTATAGTAGTTAGAAAGGTCGTGTGACTAAGGGGTAAATCTTAGACCTTTCAAACAGAGCATGGAATCTGTAACCTCAGAAGCCATGTATCATAGACCTTCAACCAAGTGGGAATGACCCTTCCAGGAAACTATATCAACATACAGGTTGTAATAAATGAAAGCAGGGTAGGTGTATTACATCTTCAGTGATCTATGCTTCCAAGGCAGTCATAACCATTCCTAACAGAACATGAGTACTTCTCTTTGGAAAATGATAAAACTGATATGAAAAACATCAAACAGAGTGTGTGTATTACTCTACTAGGGAGTCTATACAGTCACAGCTTGATTTAACAAAGCAGGGTATCATACCATTAGTGCATTACATAACCAATGCAAAAATAGTCATTCAAAGAGAATGACCATACACCAATTCATAAGTGTCATTCACATCAATAAATCTAAGTTGTTATTCATCATTTCATTGATATTGAAACACATCTTTAAACATAAAAAAACATACCCTAAGCTCAATAGATTTGCAGAAACAAAACCCAGTAATGGAACCCATTGTAAAATGATCCACAATGAAATTGGAACAACCACATTCCACCTAACCATATATTAGGAACAAATCCACTCTATCCTCAATCACCCCCTATCTAAACTATGCGCACCAAGAGCGGACACAACTTCATAGAGTTCAGTTTCCAGGAAGAAATAACTTTCCTAACACTTCGCAGAGTTCTCACATGGCAAGTATTTATCTCAACTCCTGCCTAACACTTCACAGAGTGCTCACACTGCAAGAGTTCATTTGTTCCCAGCATACTCAGCAATGTCCTACCTCATAGCATATGCTCCTTTATATTTTGGTTGCCTAGGTATTAATTTGCAACTACGGTCCATTCCCCAAGAAATCCCCATCAGCCACTGCATCCCTTGATTCTCTAGGGTCTGTCTGGTCTCATTCTGCATCTACAGTCCATTCTCCATTGAATCCTCATCAACCACTATTCCATGATTTCTCTAGGGTCTTCTCGACTCCATCAAGGAATTTTTGGATAAACTCCACAATGATCCAAACTCATCAAAACATACATTCTAGAATTTAACATTACAAATAATGTTTAGGAATCATGGGATACTACATTTTCCCCTTTGTATCAAGGGATACAAACAATAAAAAATGGTACCTAAAGAGAAGAAGTATTGTTAAAGACACATTGGGAACTATATATAAATAACCATAGGTTTTCACTTGATTAAAGAAGTTTGTGACATATGAAGTGTAAGTTTGGAAGTAACAACTGTACATATTTCAATGATGTTTTTTGCTTGAAAACAACACATTCTCTCTCATAATTTAAATAGTAAGTTCTAACTTCCATAGGTTTTTACCAACCACGATTCTATGCTAAGCTCTTACTATGTGTAGGGATGATAGGCATAAAACACATGGGATTGACAATGGTTCCCTCAAAGAATAAGAGTAAAATTGTTAATAAGATAATGGAGGAATGATATCTCCACCCTAAGTGAAGGAATTGTTTCCCAATAATTTTTACAATAAATTGTTAATAGGTATTTGTTTCGTTTTAATCCATCTCAATGTAAGGAAAGTATATATATATATTCTAGTTACAAAATGTTGTCGTGTTCATACCAATACACACAAATTAACATGGACATGTTCTATTCGGTGGAAAACATAGAAAGAACTATACAACTCCACACACTGAAAATATTAACTACCATATTAAATTTATTTGTTTCACATAACCTTGCTCAATTCTATATATAAATATGCTAGTAGTATGTAGTCTATTATCCTAAAATCACGTTAAATTTTATTTTTAAACCACTTCTTTAGACCTTAAATATTCACCAAACAAATCCAAGTTGTCTTGATGGCTAAATGTAAAAATATCATATCATGCATGATGAAGCCATAATTATGATAAGATATGAATGAACAACATAGATTTCCTTTTTTAGATCAGATATGTTAGTTATTTACCCTATTTGTATTTCCACTTCCAAGTTTAGAGAAAATATTGAAGACATTACAACATGTTCCAGTTATAATTACGTGGGGAATAAAGGCATTGTCTCGCTGATATTTTTGTTAGAACTTGTCATGAAATAATAATCCACATTTAGTTGAGTTAGAGCCAAACCATAGCTACTAATTTTGGCTACTAGGTTATTTTCCATTGCCAATATTTTTATGAATTCCTATGGTGGAAGTGCTCAGAAAAGGAGATTGATTTTGTAATTATGTGCATTATATGGAACTAAATGGATGTCCTTTTTTCTATCATATAGATCTTATAATGGGTTACATTTCCTAGGCCATAAAATATTATCCAACAGATAATATTTTTACTTGAAATAGAGCATTCCCTACTCTAAGGCCCCCCGAGATTGTGATTTCTCTTATAGAATTGATCGAGGCATCTACCTATAGTTATTCTTTTTCATTTATTATTTCCTACCATGGTTAGTTTTGTTGTCCTTGTAGAACTAGTCTAGTCTAGTCGTAGGTACACTATGACGTTTTATGTCTTCCCCTAATTATATATCTTAACTAGAATCTCATTCTTGTGTAGGAAATATTTAACTCCTTGATTATTGTATGTGACATATTTTGATTGCTTATATCCACCATGGTTATGTCACAAACCTCTTTCTATGTTTTATTTTTAAACTACCCCTTGATAGTTTCCTTGTCTCTACTTTCATTTGTTGTGGCCCATTATGTCAAACCATTGGTTAAATATTTGACCCATTTATTGAGAGATTGATTGTTGAGTTGTTTCGTCCCTCTTCCCAAAAAAAATTGAACCCTGGATCTCCATCTCCTTATTGGTGCCAAGGTCCTTTCAATAAAAAGGTACTTTCCTTGATCATGTAATGGATCCTTTCCTTTTACATCCTTTGAATCATCATTTTATATCATATACATATCCTATAGTAGATGATGCAGTTCCTCAATCCACCTCTATTTCTTCTGTTCCTCAACTCACATCGTCTTCTTTAAGATTTGTATAGGGTATTGGATTTATATGAAACCCATATAATCACCTTGATTCAGTATCTCAAGGACTTATTGTTTTGTATAAACCTCATCAACTACATTAGGTTGGTCTGTTGCACAAATCCCAAGGATGGTTTGACCATTATAACCAATAGGACTTAGAAACATATACATGTAATCCAACTCCTCTTCTTCCTTTCATCTCATATGTGAATTTTTAAGGTTCTCATATTTTCTGCACTATTTTCATAAAGAAGGTACACTTAGATAGTCCAAGATTTGTCTATATTCATTTGAACCAACCACATTGTCTAGTCTTCTAGAATGTTGTCCTCCAAATTTATTTCAACACATTTTTTTGGCACTATCATGATTGAAATATTTTTTTTTCTTTATCCACTACTAGAATTATTTGTAATTCCCCCCCCCCCCCCCCCCGCCCCCCCCAATGAATTTGAAAATATCTTCCTTCTAGAACTCCAGAGGATGATAAGGGTACACTCATATAGTCCAAAACTTATCTATATTTGTGTTAGCCAACCAAAATGTCTATCCCATCCAAAAAAAATTCCCTCAAATCTATTTCAACAAAAAAATTAGGCACCATTATGATTTACCTATTTCTTATGTTTTCATCCACTACCATGATTTTTTTTCAACTTTTCCCTATATGACTTTGAAAACCTCTTCCTTTAAGAATTCTCAGAGGAGATCATGAATTTTTACCAAGATAGGATCCCTTCATACCTTCTACCTAAGGAGGTAAAAAAAGGAATAGATGTACTATGTGACACGTCTACTCCAAGGACTAAAACCTTTTCCCAAGCTCATTCATGTCCATATTTTAGGAAAAAATTGTGCCCTTGAATGATTGTCTTTTTGTCTCCTTGGTTATATTTTTTTCATTAGTGCAAAGTATATTTGCATGCAAGCATGTATCCTATGTTGATATGTGTGAATAATTATCTTCATATACTTAATAAGGATAATATAAATTGATAGTTACCTCCTCAAAACTCTTAGTTATAGTTGCACTTTCTTTGGATAAAACTATTTTCAACATGCCTAATGTACATCAAGATAAAACTATTGGAGAAAACACAATATTTTGAGCTACTACTTCTGTCAATGTCTATAATTTGTAAGGGAAACTGTAAACTTATACATCAAGTATACCCTTCATATAAAGCATATTGTGAACCAAAAAACAAATAACTTGACTGATGTGGTTACCATGCAACTGGTGGATAATGGACACTTACTAAGGATTGTTGTGGTTATATTAGATTTGTAGAGATATGTATGGGAACAATGAAACAAACTACTGCAGTATGAACCTTTGTCAAGTAGATAACTTGAAAATATTAAATAGTAAGGATAAGATTTCAGTCAATCTGTTGGTGTAGACTCAAATGGAAGTAACTAAACATCATTCTCAAAAGGATTTAACCGAATATAATTTGATTAAGTATGGAGAACCAATCCTTTACCTAGTATATACAGGGTAATAATCTAAATTTTATTTGTTGGAAAGCTTGAAAGTACAACATAGTTCTTATTTGATTGTGTTATGGCAATACTTCCATCCTTCACAAGGACATAATGTCCATCAGTAAAACCTTGTTCATTGAGCACACTAATTATGATTCTATATGTTACGTACAATTTGAATATACTAAAAATTCAATAAATTTGATAATCAATGATATATATATAGAAAATATATTTCAACAAAAACCAACTCTAATAGCTCGTAAGAATACGAAGGGAAAAATTCTCACTGGACTTTGTAATAAAGATATACCTCTAACCCCTTCTTTAAATTTACCGACATAGCTTTGGATAGCATGGTAGCACCATGGTAGTTAACTTTCCTCTAATAATTTGATCCTCAAATCCTCTTTAAAAGGGAAGTGTACTATTGATCAAGAGATCATGTTACATACAACCAAGATATGATTGTGACAACAAAGATAACTCCAATATATGGTGTTGAAATAGAAAGTGACCCAAATCCCAATAGGAGTACCTATTGGATAAGTGCACCTCATAATTTCCCAAGTGGATTACAAATCGCTTCTACTATAATTTAACCCTTATTATATTCAAATTGCCATCAATAGTTATCATTTTAAAGTTTAAGGAGTTTGTCGGTGTTTATGTGTAATATCTATTGCATGTGGCATTTTTATGATGAGGGGGAGAATCTAGGATGAATGCAATTAAATATCATATCCCACTATGATATATGTATCCCAAAATATTATAAGGATAGGGGTGTGTGCAAGAAGTTGAGGGACCTTTTAGATGCAATGGTGGAGTGAAGTCAATCACTCTTGATAAAAAAGAAAAAAGAAATCATCCCAAGCAACACCGAACTTGCCAAGACTAGTCCCAAGGCTGGCAATAGTCATGCCAACTAGGATAGTAAGAAAAATCATGCCTCCATTTTAGTCAAGAGAATCGCATGCACGATTGCCTTCACTAAAACAGAGGCGCGATTTCCTTCACTAAAACGGAGGTGCAATTTCGAAAGCTTGTTTTTTTTAAAAATCGGTTGAGGCCGTCTTTTTCTCATAACCGCGTGGCTATTGGACGAACTCTCGACTGTGCATACGCGATTTTGGGTGTGCTTGAGCCCTCCATCTCCACCTTTGGATAAACCTCCCCTTTGTGAGGTATTTTCTTCATTTTTTTTCATGTTTTTTTCATTTTCTTCATCAATTTATTTGCCTTAGATTGAAAAATTAAACCATATTAAATTAAATTATGGCCAATTGAAACAAAAACCCAATGGAATTGCCCAATTGAAACAAAAACCCGATGTAATTGGCCAATGGAAACAAGAACCCCAATGTAATTGTCCAATTGAAACCAATTCCTCAATTTAATGATAAAAATGAAATAATTTTGATTATTTAACAAAATTCCCATGCCCAATGGAAATCAAAACCCCAATTAACTCAAAAAACAAATGAATATATTGGTATTTTTTCTTTGTCATGTTTTTTTTTGACATTTTGTACACTCTAATGTTGAGTCTTTAAGTTGTGTATTTTATATAGTTGGTTGTGATATGATCCAAACCATCCCATTGTATCTATGATAACAATTATTGATGTAGGAATTGACAAGTGGCCTCATCTAAAGGAATTACCCTGCCTTCCTCATAGAAATATAGTCACCCTCATTAACAATAGCTACCATAACCATTGAATATCACCCTCATCAAAATGATAATAATCTTCATTATTAATAAATGGCTTAGAAATTGATTACCAACTTCATTCAACAATAGCCGCTCTCATTAACAATAAATAGCTTATGAATAGACTAACACTCGAACAACGTGATCCATAACTAGAATATAGACTAACTACTAGTCTCATCCATATTACAATTCCCGTCATTAACAATAATTAAAACATGAAATAAGGATCCTCACAAGGATCCTTGTGAATCCATACCAAAATCCACAAATAAACACCTTATAATTTCGATGAAACTTCTCGAAGTTGCTCTTCCAAGAACATCAATAAACACCTTATAGTTTTGATGAAACTCCCCAATCCAAGTGTCAAAATAAGGTATAGTTCAGCTTCCCATGCTTTTAACAAATATTTCGTCTTGAACGAAGGGTACTTTTTGGTTAAGGTCAAGACAACAAAGTTCAACAATAGACTCTATGAACATGAAGATACATAGGTAGGTTGATGTATTTGATTAAACATGCGAATCACATACTAGATCATACATGATATTTAATCCAGTGGAACCCTTGCAACCATAGAATCCATAAAGTTCTGCTAAATAGCCTTTGGAGTCCAAAAAACATCACACTACAACAAATAATTACATATCTAACAAAATCGTTGCCTATACTGGTACTTTATTCATCAACAACACATTATGCCGCCTATTCTTTACTGTAAAATTCAAGATCAATCTTTAAATTTACATGATAGATTTAGTTTACGTGTCAATAGTTATACAGTTTTCAGTTCTTAGATATGTCATTATATCATGTGTTTATATTTCTAATGATATTTTATTTGTATTTATGATTGCAGTGGCTACTATGGATCGTAACAATGCGGAGATACTGAGGTTCATTGGCCATTTGAGAGAGATTGGGTCGGCTTGGAGGGGTGGAGATGAGCTCTGCCACTCCCTGTTAGATTCATTGTTATCTAAATGTTGATACGATCGCAAGATCGAATGATGCATTGTATAGGATTGCATATTATAGGGAGAGAAAAAGGCAACAATATGCTGATGGCTTGAGTTACAATGAGGTAAAAAAGTTGAAAATAACAAAACAAGCCGTCTATTCATTGTTTAGACTTCCTGGGATGGATAACATCCCGAAGATCGGTAGGCCGCATATTTCTATTGAGTGGTGCACTTTTCCACCCATCAGAGACAACTGGATGGATAGGTGGTACATGGTTTTTGACATTCCCCCTCACAACAATAGGGAAGTACGGATGTACTTCCTCCAAAAATTGTATGCATATTTTGTGATGGGGAAACATGTCAACTATTTTGACAAGTTGGGCTTCTAGGGAGTTGGTAGGGGAATGCCCCAACACTGACCCCATGCTAGGCATAGAGATGCCAATCCACAGATACCTACACCCCATTCCCAGCTACCGAGGCAGACATCCCTCCTGCACATGACATGGTTTCCTAGACACAGGATGCATTTTTTACTCTAGCTAAGATGGTCTCTTGACACACGGCCACTATTGACCAGAGAGCGCCCTCTTCCTCTGCTGGTGTACAACCACCAGCTTCTGGTGGTGGAGGGACATCTGTTGGTGGGGATAGACCGACATCCCATGTGCCTCAGAGCGAGCCACATGTCTGCACATCGTGTGGGGGACCTTGTTATGGTCATAGACCAAGACATGGTACCAATACGATGACTGGTGGTCAGGTAAGGACTTTGTTTTAAAACTCTATTATTGAACTCAATTTTTAATTGTTCCATAATATATCTAACATATTAAAAGATTCGTAATATATATGCAATATTTACTCTTGCAAGAGTTTGATGCCTCTCACGAGGGTGGTACTGCACCTGGTGTGGTTGTACCCGAGACCCAGAGAACCACAGTTGAGGTAATATTTAAACACTTGTCATTTTGTTATTACATGTATAATTTTGTTAATGCATGTGTTAGTCTTGATTAATTTATTAAAATGTCTAATATTTACAATTTTTGAAGTTGCAAGAACCCCACTTGGAACATGATGTTGAAGACATTGATATCAACGACATAGTCCAAAGTGGAATTTACGACTACTTGAAGAATGTAAGTACATGGGTTATGATTGAATCTTGTTCGAATTATTTAAATTTCTTATTGTACACTCCTTTATAGAGATCACTAATGTAAATATAATTTTTAAACTTGCAGATGCTAGATGCATCTGAAGAGGGGCACGAAATTGATGGAAGCAGTCACTCCCATGGTGGAGATATGTCCCAGGAAGGGGTAAGTATATTACAAGATGTTATTTTTTCAGTACATATTATTCCATCCATTCAAATCCATGTCTAACTATGGTAACACTTTACGAATGCAGACGTCATCACAGATCCCAGCACCACCTCTTTGGTATGGATCTCCCCGTAGTCCAAACATAGATAAGGGGCTTGTTTACACCAGACGAGGTCCTTCTTCTTTGAATAGAGTGGCTGTGCATGAGGATCAACCTACTCATCCCACGGTAATGTACACACTTCCAATGGTAGTTGTTGGTTAGCTATGTATTCACTTCACAAGTGGTTTTTCTTAATGTTATTTTTGCATGTTTACAGCATCAGGATGTAGAGTCATCCATGCCAGACCTTAGTGGGATTGTTGATGCCACTATCAATGCCGCATCTACAATAGGGATAAGTCATAGTGAGGTACATCTACTTGAATATTTGTAATTGTACATTTCATTTGTATTGTTTCTAGACATGCACGATGTCTAACTATTTAATCATTTGGTGAATGTAGCCACACCCTGGTCCATTATTGCACGCAACTGAGGTTGATGTTCAACCTACGACTCCTCTTACTACTGAAGAGCACCAGTCTCATCCCTTAGAAATGGTTTTTTCGGTGAGATGTTCATTTTTTACATAATTGATTAATACTTTCTCTTTCATGTACATGTTGGTAATTCTTGAGATAATTGACATATTTTTTTTTATTCGTAGAGAAGCATGGCAACGAGGCTCGCTGCAAGGTCGAGTACAGCAGAGGCACCTACACCCTCAACACCACAAGCACCTATACCCCCGACGGATGCAGTGAGTCTTTTTTTTATTTACAATTGATTCATATTTTAAATTTTCAAACTTTGTTATTGATGGACAATACTAGCTCAGTTACTTGATCAAGAAATATTTTCATTGATTTGCAGTCGCCAGAGATGCACAGTGGTCGTAAACAGAGCCAAAGAGCATCAGGGTCCGGGAAAAACAAGAGAAAGTTAGAATTTTGATGTGTTAGTCCAGGACAAATATGTATTTTTATGTACAGTCCGGAGTTAGAGTATAGGGGCGCGGTCCAGGACAGATGTACTTTTGTTTGCACATGTACATCAAATATGTTTTTGATACATGTACATTGACAAGCCATAGATCTAGGCCTTATATTTTTGTATTATAACTTTCATGGTATAAAAAATATTTCATATCAAGGCTCTTGAGATATTCATGGTTTAGCCTTTTAAGTGTGATTATACATGTGTGGCGAAGAATGTTTCTATGTGTAATGTTCCCAATTTTTTTATAGATTTTATGATTGTATGGAGATAACAGTTATTAATTTGAGAACAATGCACAATTACAATAAATTACGTAATGACAAAAATGTACATTTTAATTGTTTTTTACCACGATCCAATTGCATATACAATGTTATATTAACAATGTCAAATTGTATTCCAAAAGATGGAACATAGGTCTAATACACATTTAAGCACCCAGCACAGCTAAGCAACTGATCCAACTTGGTGGAATACAAAAGCACCTTACCCACATAACAACCTAACAAATGTTTAAAGGATGCATGAAGTTGACACACTTAAATGATGCACCAGTGTGGTCTACATAAATAAAATTATTTTTTGGCATGATGTCTTTCATCTAACGAGTACATGGGATACACATCAAACCTAAAAGTATCCGAGTATTATA
Source organism: Pseudotsuga menziesii (assembly GCA_001517045.1). NCBI lineage: Eukaryota > Viridiplantae > Streptophyta > Pinopsida > Pinales > Pinaceae > Pseudotsuga > Pseudotsuga menziesii. The sequence continues at coordinate 39,965 of LPNX010917503.1, forward strand.
AGGTTGATTCAAAATAACAGTTATGACTATATCCTGGACATTATGTATGTCCTGCACATTATTTTTTCATTTTGTTAATGTACATGGCCTTTGATGAATGGCCTCGAGTAACAACTTTGAAAGAGATGAAAGTTATGTGTGATTAATGTACATGGCATTTTCGAAGCATTCGTAGCGTGAAGATATATATATTTTGTAATAATGGCGTAATAGAATGGCCACTTGTTTCTAAACATAAACATGTTCCATTGCATGGTTATTGACTTAATGGCATTGTCTCCTCCTGCATTTCATCGTACAAATGTAGACATATCTTATATGAGGGGAAGATCTACAATCGCCTTCAAGCTTACCTTTATGTGCAAAAATTTCACATTCACTTACTGAGCAAAACCCTAGTTTCCAAAGTTGACAAAAAAAAATGATCCCTTGTCCATGGAACCAGAGTAGAGGGCCACTCTAGCACTAGTGCGATGTACTGAATCCAATGGAGCTGACGGTTCATCGATCCAAGCAATGGTCATCAATCTATGGAACATTGAATCCCACCTCCCACAGGCTTTTAGGGATAGCCATTGAATCCCTAACCGGGGCATAGAGTGGAAACCGTGCATCAAAAAGGGATTTCAGTGGGTCGTGCAAGCATGTTTAGGTAGGTTCCATGTGGGAACGCTAGCCAGACATTCACAGTCAAGGAATTTGCAAAGCCGACCCATATGTGCAGATATTGGACATTCACTTACTGAGCAAAACCCTAGTTTCCAAAATTGACCAAAATAATGGTCTCTTCTCCATGGAAGCAAATTAGAGGGCCACCCTAGCACTATATCGATGTCTGAAATCCAACAGAGCTGATGGTTTTTCGATCCGAGCAACGGTCATGATTCTATGGCATGTTGAATCCCACCTCCTCTAGACTTTCACGGACACTTGTTGAATCCCTGCCCGGGGCATAGAATGGAAACCATGCATCAAAAAGGAATTCTGGTGCTTCGTGCAAGCTTGTTTAGGCATGTATTATGTGGGAATGCTAGCCACACCTTCACGGTCGAGTAATATGCGAATTTGACCCCTATGTGCAAAAATTTCACATTCACTTACTGAGCAAAACCCTAGTTTCCAAAATTGACCAAAATAATGGTCTCTTCTCCATGGAAGCAGATTAGAGGGCCACCCTAGCACTATCTCGATGTCCTAAATCCAATGGAGCCAATGGTTCGTCGATCCGAGCAATGGTCATGATTCTGTGGCATGTTGAATCCCACCTCCTATAGGCTTTCAGGGACACCTGTTGAATCCCTACCCGGGGCATAGAATGGAAACCGTGTATCAAAAAGGGCTTCTAGTGGGTTGCGCAAGCATGTTTAGGCATGTGTTATGTGGGAAAACTAACCACACCTTCACGGTCAAGCAATATGCGAATTTGACCCCCATGTGCAAAAATTTCACATTCACATACTGAGCAAAACCCTATTTTCCAAAATTGACCAAAATAATGGTTTGTTCTCCATGGAACCAGATTAGAGGGCCACCTTAGCACTATCCCGATGTCCTGAATCCAACGGAGCTGACGGTTCACCGATCTGAGAAATGATCATGATTCTGTGGCATGTTGAATCCTACCTCCTACAGGCTTTCAGGGACACCTGTTGAATCCCTACCCGGGGCATAGAATGGAAACCGTGTATCAAAAAGGGCTTCCCATGGGTCACAAAAGCATGTTTAGGCATGTGTTATGTGGGAACGCTAGCCACACCTTCACGGTCGAGGAATATGTGAATTTGAGCCCCATGTGCAAAAATTTCACATTCACTTCCTGAGCAAAACCCTAGTTTCCAAAATTGACCAAAATAATGGTCTCTTCTCCATGGAAGCAGATTAGAGGGCCACCCTAGCACTATCCCAATGTCCTGAATCCAACGGAGCCAATGGTTCGTCGATCCGAGCAACAGTCATGATTCTATGGCATGTTGAATCCCACCTCCTACAGGCATTCAGGGACACCTATCGAATCCTTACCCGGGGCATAGAATGGAAACCGTCCATAAAAAAGGGCTTCCGGTGGGTCGTGCAAGCGTGTTTAGGCATGTGTTATGTGGGAACGCTTGAAAAGTGCATAGAACTGATTATTACATATTATAATTTAGTATTTAATTACAATAAGAAATTGCTTACATTGAACTCTAGCCTTTTTCGAAAACCAAAATGATCCAAATCAACAGATCACATCAAATAAATTAGGTTCATGTAATATTAAATGTGTCCATTAAATCCCAATTATTTTTCCATTATTATAATTCAATATTGCATGACATTCACTCCCATTCTTGAAAATCCAGAAAAAATTCCAATCATAATCATGTGTCTATAGGAAAAAGCTTTGTTAGGAGGAAATATGGGATGTAAATCACCAAATTTAAACCATAATACAATGTATTGCATTGAAACCAACTAATAAATACCCAAGGTATATCACATTTTGATGTTACTTTGCACTTGCATCATAACAACGTACTAGGTATCATATACTTGCAAACACAAATTCCAAGTGGGATTTCAAATGTATGGTGTAAAAGTGTTTACTTGATTGAAACACATTAATATTTTCAATATATAAACATGAATAATGACCATAATTAAAATAAGGACTATGTGCAATGCATTTTCATATGAAATATATATAATGCTTCATCTATAAGTATGATTGCCTAAGCATAGAAATAACATATGAAAAAACTATTATATTTAAAGGTTTCAATGATCTCAGTACATGCACACTAAAGTCAACTTCGTGAATCAACATGATTTGAAGCATAAGTCCACCGGATTTGAAAAAGTTGAGTTTGACATTAGAGTGATTCTGAATTGAGTTGTGACAGTAAGATAATATTAGGGTTAGGATTAGGGTTTCCTAGGTAGGGTTATCGTTTCGGCATCTTGTTTTGATCATACATAAAATTTGGCATGTTCATTAACTTGACATACAAGAGAATTTTTGGCATATTTATAAACAACATTAACTTGACATACATGGGAAAATTAAAATTATGATACATACCTCATTGTGCTAGATCCCACCTAATATCATACAACCAAGGCCTCCGGATCATCTCTTATAATGATGGTCTCCATTACTCTCTCGTGCTATGTATCTGGTAAGAAGTAGCGTACAAGAACACAAAATTGACATATTCATAAGAAGCATACATGGGAAAATTAAAATTATGATGTACA
>LPNX010917503.1:51559-68865 GCA_001517045.1 Pseudotsuga menziesii
AGGTTTGATCTCTTAGATAATTAAAAAAAAAATTAAAAATATTATTTTTATTATTGGAAAAATAGTCGTGCACTAGTCCTATATGTTCTCTATATGTATACCGGTTTTCGTAATTTTATTCCATCATTTAGACACTCAGATGCTACACCCACAAAAACATATAGCTTATAATTTGTCTGAAAAATAAAAAGTGCTCGTTAAAATTTATCTAACTTTAGATAGTTAACAGCATTTTCAATAGAAAAAAATATATATATTTGGAAAGGCCATTCAATTTCCTACATTTCTTGTTTTTTACTGATCACAAGATTCATTGTGTAAGTGTCTCAAAATATCCATGCAAGTTGATGGATGCCTGTTTTTTCAGTTTTGTATTGCTTCTAACGCGCCAAAAGAGACCCTCAACTTCTTGCACACACCCATAGAGGGATTTCAACAAATGAAAAATGAAACATACCTTAGCATATTCATAAAGAATAATGAAAGCCATTTTTTGGAAAGGATCAAACAAACCATACATTACACTCTTGTTGAAGATATTCTGCATGGATCCAACATAGACTATTGCTAGCGATGTTGTGAATCCAAACTTAGTCATTATTCGAGTTAATACATCACTACCGTGAACAAACGCAAAGAATTTCACTCTTGTCACAAGAAACACGATTCAGGTGATGGTAGTTGCAACACCCCATCCATATTTTCTGAATATATATCTTCTTAGAAGCATCATGCTGAAAGTAACAATTCCAACATATGTAGAAAAATCCTTATAATGATGAGAACCCATTAGAACTTGGAAAATACATCAAAACTCAAAATAAAAATAGTAGAAACTTAGATTATGAAAGGGCGTAGGAATAAACACAATCACACCAAGGCACACAAGAGCCTCTTCCTTCCAAACCTTGTAGAACATAAAAATAGCCTACATATTCTCCCCATAAATTTTTAAAATAGGAAAGCCTCAAAGAAAACAAAATGAATTAAATTATTTTAATTTTACTTATTCTATGGGCTAATACAAGAGTATCCAAGTCTCACATATACCTTGATTTCAACAAAAAAAATTGCAACCATTCCTAGCTTGGGTTTTTCTTTTTGCATGAGCAAGTCATGCATTTTGAAATTAGTTTGGAAATAGTTTTCGAGCTACATCCTCTATATGAAACAAATATCCTATTACCCATGTCCTTTCTCAGGTTGATGCAAACATAATCCTTGCAAATAATTTAAATAATTCTAACTTAGATGGGTCTACAAGGAATGACTTTTCACAACTTCATTTTGATGAATATAAAATATCGAAACTTGTAATAGGAGCATGTGCTATGGTCTATACCAAGTTCCAACCAACACAAAAACCAATGAGCATATTTTTTATATTCCTTCATTTGTTTGGATTGCACTAAAATGGATTTTTGTTAATTGGCTTTGATTGAAATTGTGTCACTTATTTTACCATAATCTAAATGACATTTAATCTTTTTGGATAAAATTGAAAATTTTTCCCTCCTTTGAGTGAGTTTCCTTTTTTTATAAAATTGGCGCAGCATATTACATATCAACATGCATTATATGCGATGATCACCACTCTTAATATTAGATTTAAACCAAAATTCATAGAGTTAAAACTATCAACTCAAAATGTTCCTTTATGTCTCATGGTTCTTCTAGCTCCCCTAGATGACTCTTGATTGTGGAAGGCATAAAAATTGATACCCCTTTTCAACATTATTATGCATATTTTCATTATTATTGATAGCAGGAGGATATTATGGTAGTTCTCAATTAAAACCTATAATTGTTGCACACCTACTTACAACAACTTACTTCTCTATAATCTACATGAATCCATACACAAGGTATTGATGGATTTTTTAGCACTGCATATTCATATCCATCAAATATTTTTTTAAATGTAATAAATTAATTATGTTGTATGATCAAGGTGATCATATCCTGCAACAAAGAGGAAATTGCCTCTTTAATTATTATCTTTAACTTAACAAATCCTATAGATGTAAGGTTATGCAATGCACCTCCAAATCTAAATTTGTGTGGAATGAAATTGAATCCCTTACCACTATGAATGAATGTTATTGACACTACCTTCATTAGCAAGGAAATTGGCTCAACTTTTCTCATATTTATTCAGTATTGGTTGTACAACTTTGATTACTCAAATTCAACTAAGGTTTCAAATAGTGTTGTGTAGAGATCAAATTATTATTTTAGAATATTAAAAAGAACAAAGTCAAGTTCCATCAAAATCAAATATATACACAATAGATATCACCATACTACAACATATTTAGGTTGCAACTATCAACATATTACAACAAATTTATGGGTTTTTAAGATTTTTACAACCTACATTTTTCTGGCCGTCATGGCATATCTAATGAAAATAAAATGGGTCTTTTAATATCTAATCATCAACTAATTAGAACCTCATTGTGTTATTGTGGCAAAACCTTTCCAACAAATATATCCTTGAAAATGATCAAACCATGCTGAACATATTCTACACTTAAGCATAACTAAACCCTAGATAGCTTAATAACGGAAACCTATCAAAACTGCTTAAGAATTTATGGGCCTTTATTAGTCCCTGCGGAATGCTAGGTACTATTGATTTCGATAATTGTTGACCTAGTATTAGTTTGTGTTGACTTCATTACCATGTATCATTTTAACGTAAGTTTCGAAGTAACATTTTTTCATTTATGTAAAGTTCAAGTTTTCAATTCAAGTTTTCTTTGTAAGCGGGTTGGACTACAATTTTAAGCATTAGCATTATTGCAAAAACGGCGGCGTAGGTATTGGGAATGGCTTCTACGTCTGACACTGCTTTAAGTCTTCATCGTTTTCTTCGAAGATGATTTATCTTTTCTTCATCTTCTTTAATAGACATCATCTAACAATGCACTGTTTCCTACTTTCCACGTCCAGCTTCTCGACCCAGTTTTAAAATAATTCGTTTATAAAGAACCTATCCAAGCCAGGATGATCCAGTCTATGATGACTTTGCTACAATCGTTTTAATCTCTATATCAAATGATTACATATGACAAATTTTGTATAATATTTTAATATTTTTAAGGCGCTGAATGAGGATAATTTAATATAGCGGCGGCTAGGTTCACCGCCACTGCTTGCCATTGGCACGACTCACCACCGCCTTACCACTCCCACTGTCTCACTGCTAGAGGCTAGCATTGTTCAGTATCTTGTTTTACAAATTGGCATATCTTCTTATGGCATGAACTAACGACCAGTCTTCCTCCAAGCTTCTCTTCATCCATCAATTTGCAGGAGCTTCTGTCGCGGCCTTACAAACAAGATACAGAGTAAGAATATTGTTATTTGTTTGTCAATTGAATTTGAATTCAACATCAAAGTCAAAATAAACATTATAAACATTATTGTGTCTCATTCACTAGAGTTTCTGCTACACATTATTCATGTACTCAGATCTCAATACTCAAAAAATTTCCCTTGACTTGGTTAATAGCTTTAACTTGTTTGCTTGCCTGTTTTGATTTCAAGTAAGAAGTGCATATTTAAGTACTCTCCTCTTTGCTCAATCATTTTTCTCCATCCATGAGAAAAGATACCATCTTCTTCCAGGATTGTGAAGTCGATTGACTAAGTGTGGCCACATTGCTATAATTCAAATCTTCTACTTCTGCTAATTGGGTTTCCAGGGATCTTCAGAATAGATGAATTTTTGCATTGAACACAGCATTGGCAAATATTGTCACTTAAACTGTAAACATGTATAAATATATATTTTATCAAGTAACATGAGTGTTTAGTTCCACAGTCTTTGAACCATCTGCCGAGAACCATATCTTCATATAATGCCAATTTTAGTACCGATCAAATGGACGACTTGAGCACAATTTAATGTTTCTCAAGAGAAAAACCCAATTTTAGTTGGATAGAAGCTGTAGCCAGGGGAATCTTAGTTACAACTCATACAAAAATATTAGCCCTGAACTAATTAATGTAATAAAGTCTCGCAAGTCTCCAGCTAGCCACAGCCAAATAGACTAGGGTTCAAAGAATTATTAAATCATTCTTTGATCAAATCACATCTGGGCTTCACGGAAGTAAAGCAGGTAGGCGGGCAGGACTGTGACTGATCAGTGATAAATGAATCACTAGTATAATAAAAACTGAAGGAGATACAGTGGGAATACAAAGTTGGCCATACGTTCTCGTAGATTAACTATGATGAAAAAACACACGCGTATCGTGGACTGCAGAGGAAATTGCCTTTGCCTGTTCGATACGGATTTTGAGACAGGTTAGTAGAATTTGGATTCAGTGTTGCACTGACTTATTACCCAATGGTTTTATAAATGCTTGCAAAAAAAGAATCTCTACATTAATGGTCGTGTTTACGTTAATGGCAATGTTTATATCTTGATGTTTTAGATTATGAAGTACTTATCGTCTCTATCATGCTCCATGCCCCATGGCATTGGCACAGCCAATCCATTAATCAAATATTCATTTAGGATCGTAGAGGCAATTCATGGAAACAAATGTTGTGATGAAAAATCAAAATATAATGTTAAAATAAAAATCAATTTAAAATAATGAACAATTTAAAGAAAATGTCTTTAAAAAACAAATTCTTTTTTTTTTTTTCATTTTGATAGTTTCAAAGCGATGAACCAATTTGTATTGTTTATATCTATGTCCCTAGTATGTTCGATCGTTCTTGCTGCCTCCATTGGCTCATTTTATTTTCTTTCTTTTGCCCATCAACCTCTATGCAAATATCATATGATGCATACACCGAAGTTTTTTTCGGTAGAGACGGATTTAGGGGCTATTTCACCTGGAAAGCGTAACCTATGAGGGAATTGTCAACTGGAAAATTGGTGATAGTTACCAAAGCAAACATTGCCCATTTTGAGCCTAAAATATTGTTATTTCAAGGAAAATTGGGCATTTAGTCCCTTTGCCCCAAATACAAAGTCCATTCAATCCATCTCAAATTTCTTTTGGTTGTTTGGATAAGTCAATTTGATGCAATCTAGAATCAACTATAACAAGCCCTATAATGAATTTATGTTTATCATCACCATTATGCGATCTTAATATATTTTCTTGCTACATAGGTTTGGGCCCATTTCTACAGAGTAAATTTTTTAAATGTAGCTGGATTTTCATGCTTAGTTATGATTGTTAAAGAGGGGCTTCCATTTCAATAACCAGAAACTCCAAATTATCTGCAAACTCTTTAAAATAAGTAAAAAACTTGAAAACTACCTGCCTGTTGGATGTTGACTGTGTGCCCTACTTTGGAGAGTCTCTATCTCTATAACTATGCAACATGCTCGTGAAACGCTTGCTACTTTGTGCTACTCTGTTCTGAAATTAAAATTTTCTCAAATTTGAAAGATGCTTGAAACATAGACAGATTTGCTCCTGCACGAATCTGCTCTGCTCAGGGCACCTTCTTTCTGTTGAAAATTTATGAAAGATGTTGGACGAATTTTTTACAGCTACCTGCTCATGTGAATTTCTTACTCACATGTTTCTTCTCATGCTCCTCTCAGTTATTGTCTGTGGTAATATGATATGGGCATCGCAAACCTAACTCTATGTGAATCCAATATCAAGTAATGCAATATATGGCTTAGTTCATGCTCACGACTCCATCAACATGTCACAGCTGGCAGAAGTCTACAATTAGTATTCACGGTGGCTTCTTTGGAATCATTGTTTGCATATGCACAATCCATGCACTATGCCCACATTTTTTGAGTACCAATATCTCGTAGAATGCAAGTTAACATTAAAATTCTCTAAGATATGCATAGACATATGTCAACTTCACTTTGAGATTTTGTAATGTATTGGCGTCGGGATGGTAGATAGCCCGTTTTCATTTGTGAAAACTTTGCCAATTGTAATGCAAGCGACCTGGCTAAGTAGCTGGACATTGTTTGAATAGGCCATGATTGGCACAGTGCTAGCTTTTAATTTTGATTTTGACGCGCAATTATTCTACTTTATCAAAGCAGCGGCTAGTTGTAATGCATGGAGCTCATTATATACTGGACAGACTTTCCATCGGGAGGGGAGCCTGTCCAACGGACACCTTTGGATGAGAAATCCTACGATGTCCATTGGACAGGCTCCCCTCCCCAAGGAAAGTCTGTCCAGTAAATAAAGATTACCACCTAATGTATGCAACCTGGCTAGGTGGACGGCGATTGTTTGAATAGTCCATGACTGCGACTTGCTAGCTTTAGGTTTTTGGTTTTGAATTTGATGCACACTTATTCTACTTTATTATTGCAAATATGACAAAGGATATCCATATGCCCGCTGGATTCAGTCAACATTGGTATGTAGAACATGTCAAATGGGAAGCCCATTTCATTGATGTTGATGCCTTATTTTGTTTAAACTTACATAATATTATCATCACTGCATTTTTTTCTTTCGGTTAAGATTCATTGACCCGTTACAAATGGCTGATTCGTTTCAATACACATTTAACATTGCAACATGAGATCGTCAATTTTTTGGAACATTTGGTTTCAATGGTTTTTCAATATCGATATGGGCATATTATTTCAGGTATGAGAAGGTCTGTAAAATTTCAAATAAGTCAGCTTGGATTGACCCAAGAACATTATACGGCCACATTGCGTCGTTAGCATTCATGGCATGATCAAGAAAAGCCTTACATATTATATAAGTTAGTAATACAAATGTATACATATTATATAAGTTAGTAATAAAAATGTATATTTATCGTATTTATATCAAACTCTTTGACATCATGTTCTTAATCTTGAACTTGAGTTGTTGGTTGTCCCACTACATTTACCAATGTGAATTCTCTTCGTACCAAAGACAACAACATAGTTGGTTGTCCAATTAGATTTTAGCTTTAGTGTAATAAAATACCAAACTTTTTATATATATTATATTTTAGTTTGTTAGTGATCATGAAACTTGTTGAATTAAATTTTAGCTTTAGTGTAACAAATACTAAACTTTTTTTTAGTGTATTATAGTTTAGTTTGTTACTCATCATGAAAACAGTTAATGCTTTAAAGCAGAATAGTAACAAAAGAGACACTTTAAAGCTAAAGAATAATACAAATGTATTTTATCAATGCTCCAAAGAGTTTATGAAATTTAGAGGGCTACATGAATATTGAGTCATTGCCAATGACACACATTCTTTGCAGTTTCTTGCAAATCTCTTGGCATGCTCTGCACTCTGCCAGAAGCCCAAGCCCAGGCATATCAGTGATTGTTACTGCATTTTATTAAAAAAATTGAAAAGTTATTCCCAAAAACATAGCACATAAATTACAATAAATGGTACTTTTATACTCAATGCATTCAGATTAGTACCTCTACATATCTAACCAATTTGCTTTCATCCATTTGGATAAAAAATTTCCTCTTCCTCTAGCAGCTAGTTCTTCCAAAATTTGATGCCCAATGATAAAAATAAATAAAAGAAAAACAAATTAGTATTAAAGTTGTTAACATTGTTAAAAAATTTGGTCTGGCAACCAACAATCAAAAATCAAATTTATAGCCAAGAAGCTCATCTCTATGTCATGCTGCTACAACCAACAATGACATATAAAACCCAAAAACTCATCCTTTCAAAAATTTCAATTCTAAACCTACCCGGCAGGAACTACGATGCCCTGCATCACTTGTTTGAACTTTGATAGATTCCCTTTTGCTTAGAGTGTACTAAATTTGTCTTTTGGTTTCCCAGAGTAAGATAAATTCTATTAACGTCGTCGTCATCATCTCATCTGTCGGGGAATAACGTGAAAATGACATAGAAAGAGCCTTGGCTCTTGCAAATATAGTATGGATTTTCTTGCTAATCTTTCACTATTCAGGAAAGTCGTCGATTGTCGTTGTCTTCGTCGTTGTCGCCGCCACCACCATCATCTTCTGTGTCGAGGAATAACGTGAAAATGACAATGAAAGAGCCTTGGCTCTTACAAATATAGTGTGGATTTTCTTGCTAATGTTACACTATTTGGGTGAAGTATATGCACCATGATAATTCTACAGATAACCGGGGCCGATAAATATAGTCTAGAAAACATTCTATTTGATTCGAAAAGCTCAGTTTCATTTAGGTAACATAAATATCTATGGTTCTCCTTGTTTCAATCACAGATTATTTGGAAATATCCATGTGCAGAGCCTGATTAAACATTCAGTGAAGAGCAATGGGATGATGTTCTGATTCCAATGATACCCTTCGCGGACAGACAGATTACATGGATAGCTGGGTTAGTTGTTGCGAGATGCTTTAAGCGATCTCGGAGTTCATCTCGTTTTTTCTTGGCATTCGTCAGCTGCGATGTTATGTGCATTATAGCGGCATTGATCTCCACTCCGAGTAGACACTATGTTTTTATGCATTTTATTGTTAAAAAAATGCATGTTCCTTTTTGACGTTCAAAACTGTAATATAGTTTTATATTTTGAATTACAAGTTGTTTATATATATATATATATATATATATATATATATATATATATACCATGTTAGTATTCATTGTATGGTGTCCTTTCTANTGCATACTTAATACGGCATTATGAGGTTCCATCATGTGTATTTTTTAAAGTCCCCAATCGACTATATGACTGGCCTATATAAAATTTCTTCAAACTATTTTTTATCTTAAATGCTAAAGTTTCAAATAACAACAACAAGATTAGCAGCTAAGTTGCATATTCCTTGCTTTTAGGGTTGTTGGAATCATGAATGGTAAATTAATATGATCTCTCATTGTTGGTGTGATCTAAGACTGAATTGAGTGTATATTGTAGAGAATGTAAGGATAAGAGTAACTGCAAATAAATCTAGAGTAAGTATTCATCTGACCACATGAGGCCATGTAAGCTATTAAATATGTAATAGGTTTTTAGGCTTCTAAATCTAGAGTAACATAGTAACTTTTAGGGAGGCCATTTATATGTAGATAGACACAACATCATGACTTTCAATGTACACATTGGACAACAAGGAGAAAAATAGTCTATCGTGCAGGGCTTCGTCATTTTGGGGAGATGGGATTCCACTGGAGATGCATATTGATATTGATATTGAAATGGGCTTCATAATTTTCTCATCTTGTGACTTTCTAGTGGTTTTGCAAAATCGATGTAAATGGGAACAATCTTCAACATCCACTTGAACTTTGAAGAGATGCAAGAAAGCATCAATTAAATTTGAAAAATAACTTTAAAGAGATACAAGAAAGAGCTAGAGCTTAGGATTCCAGTGGAGATGCATATTGATATTGATATTGAGATGGGATTCGTCATTTTCTCATCTTGTGATTTTCCAGTGGCAATTTTGCAAACTCGATGTAAATGGGAACAATCATGAACATCATCTTGAACTTTGAAGAGATATAAGAAAGCATCAATTAAATTTGAAACATAGCTTTAAAGAGATACAAGAAAGAATCAATTAAATTTGAAACATAACTTTAAAGAGATACAAGAAAGCATCAATTAAATTTCATAATGTTTCACTCATGTTTTAAGGAATATCACAAAAACATATCCATAAAGGTATCAATTAAGAGAAAATGACATAACTCAAGCTTTTGCTTTTGGTGGGTAGGTTTGTAATGACTACATAAGCCACTACATTAGACAAAATAATGGGCATTTCAACGTATCTATGGCTTGAAGTATTTCTTTATTAGTGCAAAAATGACACTCATACAGAGAAGAATATGCACGTGGATGGACCTAAACTAGTGATTTGTGGCATATTGTTACTTATGCAATACAGAACTGAGCAATCAACTTAGTAGATCTACAATCAAATTGGAAAAATAGGTTTTTGTACTTAATCACCTAATGGAATTGTTAGACAATGACCAAAATTGATAAAAACTTGGAGCTGTGGACTTTCTGGCCAGTAAAAATAGGGTCTATCTTTCCTAAACCCAATTTTATTATGATAATTACAATAAGACAAACCACAAACCATAAGATGTGCAATTTTTTGGGTGAATCAACTCATTACTGGTAATTCATTCTCATTGCTCCACCTACACTGTGTGATCGTCGAAACTCAGAATTCTCTTTTCATTAAAATAGAGAAATTTCTAGGTCGTTGGGCATGCGTCGCAGGATTAATTAGTTTTGGTATTGAATTTTTAACCTTCCAGAACCCTAAACGTTGAAAGACGTTGAAAGTCGTCGAGAGAATTATTTCATCTACAAACCAAAACCTAATTACATTAGAATGATAGAAAGACCTATTTCATTATGATAATTACAATTGATGAAAACTTAGGGAAGACATGAATGCAATTGTTTTCCGCAAGTGACAAGTCACTTTCATGTGATGCTCCATTAGCTCGTAGGTGAAAACTCCAACTTGCACCTCTGACTATGAAATCAGATATGCGATCTATTACAAACATATTAAGTTAACCATTATCGATCATATACAAATGGAAGCATTACCAAAGGTTTGTCAAAGGATTGATGCAGTAAATAATCATCTTCATTTTACTGACTTGAAATTTTAACTAAAGTAGTAAAACCAAGAAATGAACGTAAATTCAAAATTGTGGTGTGACGCTCTGTATCAACAACGAAAGAAAACTCCAGACATAATAATTGGGTGAGTGGCTCTAGCTTAAATATTTTATCAATCCATGTATAAGGTCCCTCCATGTTTAATGGCTCACTCGCTCGACTGAACTTTAGAGGCTTTGGAGGATGCTCCAACAAAAATCTAATTTGATTTTCATATGGATAATAAGTTGTAGTATGTACATTTTGTTCTTGATGGGGTTGGAAGTGTACAAGAGGCCAGTGGAATTTATCATGGGAGTTGTAAGCCATAATGCACTTCAACTTCCTTTGAGGTTTATCATTAACACTTGGGCGTCGGCTGTTTTTCTTATTGTGAGAATAACATACACAAATACAACTAATGAAACTGCTTCCAAGAAACACTTTGTAAAAATTAATTACATCTCCATTCTCAAACACAAGAATACCCACAATATTTATTTGCCGATCAGTAAATTAATAAATGCATTTTTATTTAAGAAATGTAATTTCCTTCAATCATATACCCTGTGTATTATATTTTGATAAATATAATTGTTTCCAATTGAAAAAACAGTATAAATTTGCATACAACCTCAATTTTCAGCATAATTAAATAAGCACTAAACACGCCAATAAAAAACAACTTTTATCTCATCTAGAAACAAAACCCTAGCTCACAATCAGCGGAGAATATTTTTTCAAATTCAAAATCAATGTTTCTCACTGACAAGAGTGACAAGGTCGTTTGTAGTGAGTGCTTTATCAATGGATTTATTTTTCTCCACGGTGATGGAATCTGCTGGTTTCAAAAGTTTTACAGTCTGAGAGAAAGACAGCAATAGCGAACAGAGAGCCACTCGGCCATTAACGACATCCTGGAAGCAATAAAAAAAAATTCAAATTAAAATAAATAAAACCATAAATTAATGGAAGCGCGTGATTAGACCTTATCGATGTCCCACATCAAGGCTTTCTTGACGTTCTTGTGTCATAATACCTACCCAGCTGTGGAGCCTTCGATGCCTCCCATGATGAAAATTAACGACATCCTGGAAGCAGTCCAAAAAATTCAAATTAAAATAAATAAAACCATAAATTAATGGAAATGCGTGATTAGAGCTTATGGATGTCCAACATCACCGCTTTCTTGAGGTTTGTGTCATAATACCTACCCACCTGTGGAGCCTTCGTTGATTTCCATGATGAAAATTTTTTTGAAACTTAAACTAGCAACAACCACATTAAATTAATAATGTGTCTGAATACATCCATAAGCGTAAATTTAGGCACATACTTTTTATATTAATGTTTTTCCCTATAGTATGTGCTTAAATTTACGCCTATCGACGTATTCAGACACATTATTAATTTAATGTGGTTGTTGCTAGTAACGGATGCGTGCATAGACATATCTACAAATTATTAATAAAAATAATATTGTTTATTTAATTATAATATATAATAAATAATATTAAATATATTAATTACCATATTATTTAATTAATATAAAACATAATATACTTAAAATATTGTTAATACAATGTTTTTCTGTATAGTATATATGAAAAATATATCATGAAGTTAATTATATCCAATATCTATTATTTACATGTTATAAACTAACCTAATAATAGATATGATCACAGATTCATAATGTAACCTAGCCATAATGTTCCATACCATGTTATTGATGCACCAAATGAACATATGTTCATTATTATTAGAATGAAGATGATCGACGTCACAATGTGACATAACCAACATTTTTCTATATAGTATGTATTGTGTCGCAAAACATACAAAGATGTGACATGAAACCCTCGCAAACTGTGACAATGTGACATAGCATTTGTTTAATTTCAGAACGTGACAAATACATTGGGGAACGCAAGCATTCAAATACTATGTAAGAGGTTCACAAAGGGTTAGGATAAATTACATCATTCGTCACATTGGAAACAACTATAGTTCTCATTATGTTGGGATGCAATGTTCATGATGGTTTATGTGTCTTTACCACACATCGCAACATTAACATTTTTAATCAAAGAATAATATGTTGGTGAGAGGTTTGTCACATCGCAACGTTAGGATTTTTAATCAAAGAATAATATGTTGGTGAAAGATTTGTCACATCGCAACGTTAGGATTTTTAAATCAAAGAATAATATGTTGGTGAAAGGTTTTATTAGAATCTAATAGTACAGAAGCTGTCTAATTGTCATCTTGCAATATGAAATCGTTCCCTAATCGGTTATGTGAGATTAAGTAATTCATTGTAATGTTGGATTGTAAGTTTATTTCATAGTTGGGTCTAGCTATGTATGCAATGGTTTTCATGTTCTATTTCGACATACATAAAGTATTGATAGAAATAATAAAATGATTAATTAATTTTAATAAACAATATCATTTATTTATTACCACATTATTTAATTAATATAAAACATTAAATAAAACATAACATAGGGGCCTGTGCAAGAAGATGAGGGACCTTTTTGACGCGTTAGATGCAATAGAAACCTGAAAAATCAGGCATCCCTCAACTTACTTGGATTTTTTGAGATACTTATGCAAAATATCTTGCATTGAGTAAAAAACATGAAATGTAGGAAATTGAATCACCTTTCCAAATATATAACTTTTATGTATCGAAAATTTGTATAGGTATGTCAAATTTCATTTTTCCTAACAGACACTTTTTATTTTTTAGGGAAATTATAAGGTATATGTTTTTGTGGGTGCAGCCTTTGAAGGCCTAAATGATCAAATCAAGCTACAAAAATTGACATCCATGTAGAGAACCCATAGCACTAGTGCGGCATTATTTTTCGAAAATTAAATTAGTAATTTTATAATATTTTTATAATTGTCTAAGTGAGAAAACCTCGAAAATGGTACATGTTTTGTGGGTGCAGCCTTTGAAGGTCTTAATGCAAAAATCATGAAACGAGGTTTTGATAGAACGTAGAGGTTAGTGTCTACTTGTGCACCATACAATTTTTGTTTGAAGTGATCAAGAATTGAAAAAGTTATAGAAGAAACACTAACAGTGTGTTTCACGAGTTAAGGAGGTAGGAGAGAAAAGAATTTGAAGAAAAATATGAAAAATTAATAATTTTAAATAAAAGTTACATATTTGGAATCTGTAAAAAAAACCATATTTGTGTTTAAGATTTCGTCAAAAATAATTGTGTGTAGCATACTGTAAAGAGTTGTTAAACACAATTTTCTTCAGAAACTAGAAGAAACACCCAATTAGCTTTGGTTCATGATTACCATAGCACAGGTTTGGTATTACCGAAGCAAACACCAAACCATACACATAGGATTAAGGTTGACATGTGACCAAGTGATTCGGATTGGTTTTGACTCTAAAAAACATGGCGCGTTTTATTTGAATTCAAAAAAATATTCCCGCTCATAGAATTTTGAAACGCGTTCGCTTTATAGTGAACAAAAACGCGCTAGCGTTATAGTGAACCCAAACGTGCACGCGTTATTGAAAACATAAAAAATATTTTTTAATAATTCAGAGGGGGTAGGAAAGACTTTGGTTAATGTTTTAGAAGGGGTGGGGAAGGATCAAGGGAAACTATGGCTAATATTGTATAGGGGTGGGGAAGGGTCAAGGGAAGCTATGTGTAATATTTAATAAGGGCAGGAAAGGGTCAAGAGACATAGAGAGAGAGAAAGAGGTACCTAGAGACATGGGGATAGAGAGAGATAGAGGGCCAATAGAGACATACAAAGAGAGAGAGAGAGAGAGAGGGAGAGAGAGGTACTAGAGACATAGGGGGAGAGAGAGGGGTACTAGAACATAGGGAGAGAGAGAGAGAGGGGTACTAGAGACAGAGAGAGAGAGGGGTACTAGAGACAGAGAGAGAGAGGGGTACTAGAGACAGAGAGAGAGAGGGGTACTAGAGACAGAGAGAGAGAGAGAGAGATACTAGAGACACGGGGAGAGAGAGAGAGAGAGGGGGCAGTAGAGACATAGAGAGAGAGAGAGGTACTAGAGACATAGGGAGGGGGAGAGAGAGAGGGATACTGGAGACATAGGGAGAGGGAGAGAGAAAGGGGTACTAGAGACATAGAGAGAGAGAGAGGTAGTAGAGGGAGAGAGAGGGGGTACTAGAGACACAAAGAGAGAGAGGGGGATATACTAGAGACATAGAGATGACAATGACCATGACCATGACAATGATGATGATGATGATGATGATATTGAGCATGATGACTATGATGATGATGACGATGACGATGATGATGATGACCACGATGATGATGATAATGAACAATGATGATGACTATGATGACTATGATGATGATGATGACCACGATGATGATGATAATGATGAACAATGATGATGATGATGATGAAGATGTTGAGCATGATGACAAGGACCATGACAATGATGATGATGATGATGAACATTGATGATGATGATGATGATGATATTGAGCATGATGACTATGATGATGATGATGATGATGATGACCACGATGATAATGAAGAACGATGATGATGATGATGATGATGATGATGACCACGATGATGGTGACCATGATGATGATGATGATAATGACTTGAATGATGAATGATGACCATGATGAACAATGATGATGATGATGATGTTGAGCATGATGACTATGATGATAATGATGATGATGATGATGATGATAATGAAGAATGATGACGATGACCACGATGATGATGATGATGATAATGATGAACAATGATGATGATGATGATGATGATGTTGAGCATGATGAATATGATGATGATGATGACCACGATGATGACGACGACGATGATGATGATGTTGAGCATGATGACAATGACCACGACAATGATGATGATGAACAATGATGATGATGATGATATTGAGCATGATGACTATGATGATGATGATGATGATGATGATGACCACGATGATAATGAAGAATGATGATGATGACCACGATGATAATGAAGAATGATGATGATGATGATGACCACGATGATGATGATGATGATGAACAATGATAATGATGATGATGATGATAATGATGACCATGATGACTATGATGATGATGATGACCACGATGATGATGACCATGATGATGATGATAATGATGAACAATGATGATGATGATGATGTTGAGTATGATGACTATGATGATGATGATGATGACCACGATGATAATGAGGAATGATGATGATGATGATGACTGATGATGATGACCACGATGATAATGAGGAATGGATGAACAATGATGATGATGATGATGTTGAGCATGATGACAATGACCACGACAATGATGATGATGATAATGACTCGAATGATGATGATGACCACGATGATGATGACCATGATCAACAATGATGATGATGATGATGTTGAGTATGATGACTATGATGATGATGATGACCACGATGATAATGAGGAATGATGATGATGATGATGACCACGATGATGATGACCATGATGATGATGATGATGATGATGATGACTATGATGATGATGATGATGATGATGATGATGACCACGATGATGATAACCATGATCAACAATGATGATGATGATGATGATGATGATGTTGAGTATGATGACTATGATGATGATGATGATGACCACGATGATAATGAGGAATGATGATGATGATGATGACCACGATGATGATGACCATGATGATGAACAATGATGATGATGATGATGGTGACGACTATGATGATGATGATGACCACGATGATGATGACCATGATGATGATGATAATGATGAACAATGATGATGATGGTGATGATGATGATGTTGAGCATGATGACAATGACCATGACAATGATGATGATGATGATGATGATGATGATGACTTGAATGATGATGATGACCATGATCAACAATGATGATGATGATGATGATGACTTGAATGATGATGATGACCATGATCAACAATGATGATGATGATGATGATGTTGAGTATGATGACTATGATGATGATGATGATGATGATGATGAACACGATGATAATGATGAATGATGATGATGATGATGACCACGATGATGAACAATGATGATGATGATGATGATGATGATATTGAGCATGATGACTATGATGATGATGATGACCACGATGATAATGAAGAATGATGATGATGATGATGACCATGATGATGATGACCATGATCAACAATGATGATGATGATGATGATGATGATATTGAGCATGATGACTATGATGATGATGATGACCACGATGATAATGAAGAATGATGATGATGATGATGACCATGATGATGATGACCATGATCAACAATGATGATGATGATGATGATGATGTTGAGTATGATGACTATGATGATGATGATGATGATGACCACGATGATAATGATGAATGATGATGATGATGATGAACAATGATGATGATGATGATGACGATGACCATGATGACTATGATGATGATGATTACCACGATGATGATGACCATGATGATGATGATAATGATGAACAATGATGATGATGATGATGATGTTGAGCATGATGACAATGACCACGACAATGATGATGATGAACATTGATCATGATGATGATGATGATGATGATGATGATGATGAGCATGACGACTATGATGATGATGATGATGATGATGAAGACTATGATGATGATGATGACCACGATGATGATGACCATGATGATGATGATAATGATGAACAATGATGA
>LPNX010917509.1:0-107686 GCA_001517045.1 Pseudotsuga menziesii
TTAATATGCAATTTTCCAGAAAGTTGTAATTTATCTCTTCAAGAATTTTTCTTTTTTTCAAATTTAAGGTTGATTTTAAAGTTTTGTTAAACAACAATATGTGATGTTTAGTCCATGGCTCTATTTTTTACCCTAAAAAAAAACAGTGTATATTGGTATCAACACTTTTCTATTTGGGGGGTGTTTTTGGTGTTTTTTTTGTAAAAATCATCGTTTTTATGGGTAGAGTTCTCGTTCATAGTATATAGTTCTCGTTTCATAGTATAAGTGGTTATATTCTGCCATTCATGTCATGGAGAAAGATCTCATACAAATAGGAGACACATGCGCGGATACAAAATCATTATTATTTTAGCTAATGAGATTCCATACATATCTAAAGTAGTCTCTACTCTCCTGGTCCTTGGAGAATATAGTTTTTTGAACTTAGATAAGGGACAACTCTGTCAGGCCGATGAAATACTTGATTGTTAGGTCGTTGATAAAATAAGGCATTGGAATTTGGAAGGACCTTTGAATGGAGGATTTATTCTGCTTGATGGTGGCTCTATTGGTCAAGTGTGATTGGGCCTACCTAAAAGAAAAAAACATAGAATGTAATACCCTAAATTCAATGGTTATCTTTAGAATTGAATCATGTCCTCCCTAGATGCTCAATTCAAAGTGATCAAACAAAATCCCCAATTTAGGTGGATTATGGATAGTCCCTCCAATGTATATCGAGTTTATACCCCAATTCAAAGTGATCAAACAAAATCCCCAATTTTAGGTAGATTATGTATAGTCCCTCCAATCTATATCAATTTTATCAGCCCTATCGAAAAGGTTAAGTATTTATTAGTCCACTATAAGGAATGACTTAAAATTCTCCAACAAATATCACTACAAGTTGGGTGTCTAGTGTGTGCCATAGTCAATAAGGAAGACGAATCATAAACACACATTTGAGAGGATTGCGACAACGAGGATGTTGAAATCATGTTCTTTTCTAACTCACTGCACTCCCAGTCCCTCATTCATGAACGTTCGTCAAGGGATTCCCTTGTTTAGATATATTGGTAGACAATTTGTACTTCTTGTTTCCATTATTAGAAGGATGACAGGAAAATGAAGGGGTCAGAGTCTACAACATTTACAGCGTCGGTTGTTAAATATTTTATCCTTTCAACCTTTGGATTTCATTAAGGAAATTGGAATAATCCAAACACTTGTATTCAAATATTCTTCTTTCTTTCAACCTAATGTTTACAATTCACAACACATAAATAACATTGACGGATTTGGAACTCAAATACAAGGCTCTTTCTTCTTGTTCCTCCGCCCAAACAAAGTTGTGGTCCTAGGTATACACTATTTTGGTTTTGATTTCATTTAAATATTGGGTTTTTTAAAGTTACATCTATTGAGTATTCGAGACTTAGTCTGGAGGACACACGGTCCCATAATACACTACAAATTTCAAAAAAGATTTTGTATGGATAAATTTTAAACCCTTATATTTATAGAACCAAAAGGAAATCCAACAAGCAACATATTTAACTTTATCCACATATAAAATGTTACACAAGTGTAAAATGCTATACATACCTGTAAATTCACGACAACCAAGTCGATAGCTTAGCTCTACATAATATTCTAGAGGAAATAGAAGTCAGGGAGACACTGAAGCATAGAATTGGAGAGTTGAGAGTCTGAATGCTGACCTCTCACTGTCCTATACTCGTAAACCAAAAATAATGTTTTTTTTGCTTCACAGACTTTGCCAGTCTCTTTAAGTTCGGGGAAGCTCAATCCAGCCTACCCAGTGTTCTACCTTTGGTTCTCTTACTCCTACCTGTGACAAAGGTGGAACCTTCGAGTTGTCCACTGCAGAAGACAACGAGGAAATAGAGTGTGAAATAGTTTCCTTCTACAGAAAGATGATTGGAAGCAACGCCCTCTAAATTCCACAATATCTCGGTGCTCCAGAGTTGGTTTACCTTTCCTGAGGTAGGAGAATGCATGTTTTTGTATTTCACATGATTACAAAAAAAAAACATTTTATAATTACATCTACATAACATAGATATATCTGTGCAGGTGAGGGAAAACTGGGTATTGTTTTTTCGAGGTCTCCAAAGACTTTTAGAGATCATTCTTCATTATGAGGGTGCTCATGGCGTAGATCAGAGAGCCCATGGGAGGAAGAGGAAGAAGAAGAAGAGGACTCAAGTCAAAAGGTGAGGTGAGTGAGGAGGGGAGACGTAAAAGCGATATTTGTAGGACCAATTCATTGGTGGTATAATGATGGCAATGAGCCTCTCCAAATCATAGCCATTGTCGACAAAGGAAACCCTCATAAACATCTCAGGCACAAGAGTTATCACGTAAGCATCCTGACAAATTAATTAATGATAATATTTAGTTAGGTATATGACAAATTCTTTCGTTTCGTTTAGATATGACTATATGCATATTGTACAACCCTTCTCTCTGGATGGCCCTCCATTCGAGTTGCCTTTTTCTCTACTGCCAAACCCCTTTCCTCCAATGATACAGGTAGGCTAAGTGGCCTAGGTGGACAGTGAGATACTGGGAGTGCTAATTCGAATGATTCTGACTCGAGTAAATGAATGGAAATTGGAATAAATCCTAGAATCCTGGACTAACTAGTATAGGATATGATTCATGAGCACAAACAAAGGGCGGTGTGCTGTTATCCTTCTACCGAAGATTCGTCATCCCAGTATTGTGGTGGTCATAATAGAAATGTCTAGCACTGGGTGAAACCCTGGTCTGGAAACTTACATACCCATTGGACCAGGATAGGTTCAAATATAGAAAATATTGCTCAATACATTGTAAATTACAACTTGTAAGTTGTAACCCAAAAAACAACACCATTAGTTTTTCCTTGCAGAGCCTTCACAATGGAGGGTTATCAAACCAATTCACCATCCATAGATATGACTCATATGAGAATTTAATTTCACATCATATACTCAAATACTCAAGTGACTTATAAGTTGCGAGATTACGTGACTCGATGAACAATAAGATGACAGATGGAAAACCAAGTTGGCAGGTGGCATCATCTCATACCAAGATTTAATGAAGTTGGTGGATTAGTAATGCATGCCAATGTCATTAAATTCTTTGAAAGTGAACATCGAATCCCGAGTCATAATCTTGAATCATCGAGTTGAACTTGACACTAGGCATCCCAGTTTCCCATCGTGGTTCGTGTCGATTGGGACCAAGATCCTCCTCCATGATCCGACTATTCAAGGGCACTTGGGTAGACTCTGAGTCCCGAATCTCCCATAGTCCACTGAATCAAAACCCCTGGAAACTTAATTTTTTTAGCTGCCCTTCTATTGCAAATTTACCCAGGCTTACTCAATTTCATTATTGAAGTGCTGGAAATGAAACTAATTTTTTTTTGCATAGGAATATTTTTTGTGGCCTTCTATGACGTTTAAAATGGCCTTTGAAGGGCTCTGAAGGCTTCAAATTTGAAGCCTGATGGGACTTTAAGAAAGATAATACTTGGTTTACATTAAAATAGTGTTCATGTGCTCAAAAAGCTTTGCTAAGAAGCTTTCCAAACTCACTATAGTTTTGACAAGCTAGGAGGTTATAAAGGTTTGTATTGTACCAAATACTATGAAACTCGGATCTAATGTGGGTGTAAGCAAGGCACTCTAAGAGGAAATTATTTTCATCCTCAACACTCATAGAATCACACAGATGGCAAACCCTTTATGGCCATGGAGTTTTAGGAATAAACCAATGTCTTGTTTCACTATGGAGTTCATGAGATTTTGTTCTAATCATGACTATATTAATTTTATTCCTTGAGCTAGTTACTACTGAGAGATACTTCTAATCTTCCAAGTTAGAATTTATTACCTCCTTATAATATGTTAATTTTCTCTTAACTGCTAAATTTTCCTCACACCATAATTTCTCTTTAAACTTAGAAGTAATAATATTTTTGAGATTATCAATGTTCTTCAAAATGTCGTTTTCATTAATGCCCCAATGGTTTAACCAAGCCATCGTATCTTTACACCAACGCCGCTTAAGGTGTAGTTGGTTTTGACTTGAGTTTAAAGCAATTTTAGGAAGTCTCTCGTTTCCCATGTTATTTATCTTATGCTTGTACATAGGTACCTAGTCATAGCAATGCTCTCGACGAGGGAAAGAACCACTTCTATGAGGAGAATAAGATAAGACACATTGATTTTAATTTTGAGGTTATAACTTATAAACTGCTTCTGGATTTGCTCAATCTTCCTTCAGGATTCTCTAGAAATGTTGCACCCCCATACTTCACAACCATGCAAGATAACAAGGATGAAACGAGTTTCAAAGTGGAATTTCTTTTTATCCCACATGACCAGATTGGATGATTTACAATTATTTTCAAGACCAAAATAAGCTTTCCACCCTCCATTAATCATTTTTTCAATGTTATAGTTCCAATTGAGCTTGTGATGAAGATAAATTCCGAGATACTTGTAAGAAGTCCGTTCCTCTAGATTTATATGATCATAAATAAAATTTGCATCGGTATCATTCTTATATTTTATAATCATGATTTTTGTCTTGTCGATGTTATCAGTCATACCCATGTTAGAGAACAAATCTTTAAGAATTCTTAATTGCTTATCGAGATTAGAAGGACACCTTGCCATAAGAACAATATCATCAGCATAAAGTAGGAGGATGATAACTATCCTAGCTAAGATTGTACCGACCCAACCTGCTTCTTCTAAACACTTTTCTAGCTTATCAATGTAAATGCCAAAAAAGGTAGGGGAGATGGGGCAACCTTGTTTAACTCCAATATTACAATTTATCTTTGTTGTCCACCCCTCATTATTCTTAAACTTGGCATCTTAGCAACTCTCAACTCAAAAGGAACTTTAAGCTCCTCTATCCTATTCCATAGGTTTTTTCTAGGCATTCTATCTAAAACTTTCCTAAAATCCACAAACTAACAAAATAGGTTAGACTTATTATTAGGGCATTCCCATGCAATGATCCTATTTATAACCAAGTGATCCGTCATTGGATGAAAATAATATGTAAGAAAAGTATTAAAAAAAAATAATTTTATTATTTTAAATTAAAAGTTTTTTCATCACTTATAAATAATTTTAAATTTCATCTTGAAATTAATAATAAAAAGCTTTTAATTAAGTACACATAATTTTAAGTCTTATTTTAAAACAATCATATATTTTAAATTTTAAATTTTATTCTAAAACAACCACACCTAATTTAATTTAAGAGAAACCTAATAACTTTTAATCAATCACAAACAATTTAAAATTTTATTATGTTAAAAGTTTGAATTTTATTATGAAACAATCACATTGATAGATAATTATATACCATGAATTTAATCACCCATTCTTAAAATTTCAAATTAATCATATTAATATAAATTGAACTTAATAATTTCATCATAAGTTGAATAACCTTTATTCCGGCGAACCACAAGCACCGACACCTCAAATTTTGATGGTAGGGTTTTTACGCTTTATATAATTTTGATGGGAGGGTTTTTAGTTTTACGCTTTATATATGATATGAAATATTATAATTTTTAAAACTTTATTGAAAACAATTTGGTGATAGTAGAAATTCAATGACAATTTCATCAATGAAGATGTTTTTATGAATTAATTACTATTGTGAACTGCAAAATGCCACCATCAATATGGAGGCCTTTTTAGTTGAAATTAGATCATTCACAAATACTCCAAGATGGTACAAGTCCTCTCACATTTATTGTGCTTACCAAGCTATCAATGTGGTTTTTAGTAATCAAATTGGGACAACAATGGCCCAAAGAGCCTAAGTGGTTATAAAGGATCTCATGAATTGGTTATGAGTTCGAGCTATGGATTCAACTTATTGGTGAAGAAAAGGAACCCACAACGTCTCATTTACAAAGCAATGCTCTTCCTAAAACTCCATAGAGATGTCCATAAAACAAACTTGAACATGTGCGCCTTTTCATTTAGAAATTACAGATTTGATTGAAAAAAGCTTCACATTGACCACATAATGAACATCCAAAGATCCAATAAAACCAGTCTTACAACATAAATCGATGCACCATATGAGAATGATTTTGGTTTATCAAGATACGATCAAACAAACCAAGGCATATGTGATTCATAGTTAACACAATCCCTCTGAAAGCCATGGTCTAGGGATGGGTGTTACAAGATATCTCCACTCCACTAAAATGTTAGACCACCATACTTTTATTTTCTTGAACTAATGTATAAAGAGTGCTAGGATTTTTCAGGTGATCTCACAAAGAAGGGTGCACCCTTCAACACGGTCATGTTTAGCGCAATAAAATGTGCAAGCAACCTAAGTGTGTTTCCAAAGGAGGAAGCATTCAAATTGGCTAGTGTGCTCCCAGTTAGTAATTAATGATTGAGGGGATTTCTTCCTATTTTTACGTTTTTTGTTTTGACTTAGTTATTACATGCATTCATGTAGATGCATTTTCCAACCATAGGGTTGAGTGGCAAAACTATTTATTATTTTCCTCATTTGTGTGGACCATTTGGAATATTATATAAGGGCTAGTTAGCCTCATAATAAATTAAGCCATTTTTCGCCAAAGAGAACTTTTGCATGAACTATTATTCTTGTTCTTTTATTCTTTGGCTAATATTATCTAGGTTATTATTTCCTTTGGCTAGTGTGCTTTCACTCTAATCTAGGGTTTGCAGGTTTTTCAGAGATCAGATATACACCAAATGGTTTCATAGCATCTATCTAGGACCTACTCTCCATCATAATTCTAAGGCTCAGTGCCTCTCTCAAATCATTAAATTCTTATAAGCAAAATTTTATATCAATTTCATTAGAGAGTATTCTTCAATCCAGATCTGCATCGACACTTGCTCTCATCTCTCCCCTACTTTAGTTCCACACTGAAGTAGAAGTCATGCCCAAATAATTTCTTTAGATTTGGTGCATGGCAACCCAACCCTCCCAGCTAGATCTCATGCTCTTATGTTAGTGTTTCAATTGTGCATTCAATTTATAAATTTATGGATTTTTGTAGTTCTTTTATCTCTTAGTTTTGACCCCAACCTTAGCTTATCCAAACAACCTCATTATCCTTATTTTTCATTCACTACCATAGCTGCTAGGGTTTTTTTCACATCCTTATGTTATTTTTATCTTCCAAAGATCCCTCATAGCCCCTAAAAGAACAATCCAATGATAAGTTTAATTATACCAACTATGCCCCATTGCACCTAGACATTATCAAGCTTCTATAGGAAGTGTGGCATTACTAAATACCAACACATTTTTTTTCTAGTTGGATACTAAGATAAATCTCCCCAAAGATGATGGGAATATGAATTGTGAGGTTGTGTATTCCTAGATCTATAGCTTCACTGCTTATTTATAGATCAATCCTAATCTTGCATAGGACCAACAATTCCTGCTAGCTAGCAATCACCTAAAGGGCATATCACATGCATGGTGGCAGTGTCAACAATAGTCATAGGCTGTATATATTGAATTGAATGACAAGGTCATCTCTTCCATTTACTCTATGTAACATATTCTTGTATTTCAATAATAAAACATGGTCTAAAGGTCAAATATTGATTCAAGAGTGTTCTTTTCCTTACCATATATTCATCACGTGGATTAAATAACAAGAATAGCTCATAAAAAGTGTATTCGATAGTAAGAAAAATAGAAAAAACAAATAAGATGTTAAACAAAAAAAATAGAGAAGGAATCCATTAATGCATTGTTCTTCCTATGAGTCCATCTCATATAAATTGAAAGAAGTTCATGGCTACCCATCTCTCAACAACTTCTCATGTAATGAGAATACAGTGTATGCAATAATCATTGGTGAGTGGAATTGCTACATGTACTTTGTATGAGTTGAAACATGCTTATATTCTACAAGTGTTCAGTTTAATTAATGTGAAATTTTGATTCACAACAACATATAGAAGCGAAGAGAATCATCACAACAAAAGAATTTGACAATACATGAAGAAAACAATGTAAAAGAGCAAAATTAACACATAGAGATGGTGCCAATTACTGAGTTTTCTATTACGGTCCAACATGTAAATATCTATGGAACATGATTATATTACAATAAGAGAAAATCGTTAGCCTTTGGAGTCAAATTGGTGGCATACATATGGCAGGCTTAGGTTGGGCCTCAAACCCACCTAGGCGGACCAATAAGCTCCCAAACCACCTCAAATGGTCACAAATGGCCATGTGAACGTTGGGGAAGCATGTTTGGTCATAAATAAGGATAGGCTAGGCATGCTGGAGTGCATGGGTGAGTGGCTCTAGGAAGCAATAAATGGTCCAAAATAGCACAAACCACTAAAAAACAATGCATGGGCCCCTCTGGTTAAACCAAAACCATGATAAAAGGAGTAGGAGCACCAAAGGGACCAAACTATCATTAATGAGGGTGCTACTGCTCCTGGTTGACCAAAATGTGGGTGTTGGGTGCAATTAATGGTCCCAAACCCCCCAATAACCTTAGGAATCCAACATAACCAATGTTTGGACTATGCAACATAAGTGAAAACGGATGTAAGTATGGTCCTAGGTGGTATGTAACTATGGTACTAGGTGGTATGATGTTATAACACCCCCCTTAATCCTGAATTAGTGTAACCACATCAAAATTTGAGGCCTTCGCAACTAAGTCTCAAGTCACCTCTTACAAAATTTTATTTGTCCATATAACCAAGGTAAGAAGGAAAACCACACGGGAAAAAAACCTCCCCTCTAAAATGGACATGGAGAAAAAGATGAAAGTGAATATCATTCATAACCATGTGTCACCCACTACAAGGAGTGAACTCATATAGGTGAACGTATTCTCTATGAAGCTCTTGGTGAAGATGTCATCAATTTCCTCTGTAGATGGGATTTACTGCAATGATATCACCTGCTCATGCACCAAGCTACTGAATAGTGCATGTGAATCTCAATGTGCTTGGTCCTCTGTCTCTGTACCCGATATATGGATATATTAATTGTAATTTTATCGTCACACCAAATGACAGTGGGTGAATCAAATGCAAAACCAAGTTTTCCAAGAATTCCTTTTAACCACACACATTATGTAGTTGCATTCATTGCTCCTCTATACTCGGCCTTAGTTGATGAGAGGGATATAGTGTGATGTTTATTACTTGACCAACATATGGGAACATGTGCAAGAATGAATACATAACATGAAGTGGACTTCCTATTAGTGGAATCTCCATCCCAATCTGAATCAGTAAATCCAGCTAGTTCTAGTGGAGAACCAATAGCATAGTTTATCCCGAAGTATTTGGTTCCTTGCACATAATGCAAGATCCTTTTGGAATCCTTCCAATGGATCTCATGACGTTCCTACATATATCTTGAAACAAAACCTATTTCATAAGACAAATCAGGTCGGGAGTGTGTGAGGTACAACAAGATCCCAACTAGTTGCCTATACAACGAGTTGTCCACCAATGGAGATGAACCAAAATCACCTAGTTTTACTCTTGAAAGAAAGGGACACTTGGCTGATTTACATTCAGCCATTTTTAAATTTAATAACAGGATGAAATCATACTTTGATTGGCTAATCTTAGTACTTGCATCATATTTCTCAATCTCCAAGCCAAGAAATTGTTTCAACAATCCTAGGTCAGTCATAGAAAATGTATTGTGCAATGAAGACTTAATTGAACCTATATTAGCAATGCAACTTCCATTGATCAAAATATCATCAAAATACAGTACCATGATCTAAATAGATTCATATAAATTCTACAAATACACATTAGGATCATATTTACATATTTCAAATCCTTGTGAGATAAGAAATATGTCCATCTTGGCATACCAAACCCTGGGGGCTTGCTTGAGGCCATAGAGAGACTTATTCAAATTGAAAACAAGTGAAGGAACATGAATGAAATATTCAGGATGATGCATATAAATCTCCTCGTGAAGGTCACCATGAAAAAAATCACTCTTCACATCCATATGGTGTACCTGCCATCGCTTAGATGTAGCAATGGCAAAAACTGGCCTGATTGAGTCCATCTTTGCAATCGATGCAAATGCCTCTGTATAGTCCACTCCATGGAATTTAGAGAATTATTTGGAAACAAACCTAGCCTTATACTTCATATATAAAACATAAACAACCATCTTGGTCCTATAAACCCAATTACATTGCACTAGTTTCCTCTTGGAAGGTAGAGGAACCAACTCCCAAGTTTATTTGTCTTGCAAAGAATTGAAATCTTCTTGCATGGTTGTTTTCCATATTGGGTCATGTGATGCTTCCTCATATGACTGTGGATCATATCCAACCATCATAAAACACCTCTCTGGAATATTCGAATCAAAAGTGGAGAAAGCATTGCGAAACTAAGATCCAGTCCTCCTAAGTCTAGTGGATCTCCTGCAATATCATCAATTGTTTGTATGGTTTTATCATCCCATTTTGCTATTATGGGTGATTCATGATCTGCATTAATGTCATCATATTAATCTTCCTTATCAGAATCATAAAAATAATAAAGATACAAATCACTTACATCATCATTGAGTGGAGGATGTGAGCAATCCCCCTCTACTAGCTCGACCTCTTGCAGAGGATTATCTCAATGAAAATTTTCTGATATGAGGGATCAAATAGATTTTATACCTTTGCATATTCATCATATATAACCATTATGGACCCCTTTATTTGAGGTTGCAAGGATTTTCTCTTCTCGGGAGGAATTCTATCCCAAGCCTTTGAGCCAAAAACCCTCAAATGAGAAACATTTGGCTTGTGACCTCTCCAACCCTTGAATGGGGTTTTATATTCCAATGCTTCGTGTGGAAATATATTTTGAACATATGAAACAAAATTTATGGCTTTATCCCATAGATTAGGAGACAAGGACTTAGCCTCCAACATGCATGTGGCCATCTCCTTCAATGCTCTATTCTTGCTCTCTGCCTCACCATTTTGTTGTGGTGTGTAAGGCATTCAATGTTGGATTTGAATTCCATTCTCTTCACATAGATGTTGTAGGTTCTTATTGAAATATTCCTTTCCATTATCTTTACTTAATAACTTGATCTTTGTTCCCACTGAAGTTCTCAACATAATCTTTGAAAGCTTTGAATATCTCATACACTTCAGATTTTTTTCTTAAGGAAAAACACCCAACAATACCTTGATAAATCATCTATGAATGTTAAGAAATACCTTTAGTTTCCATAGGAGGGTGTGGGAATAGGTCCTATCATATATTAATGAATCAATTCAATCACTTCGACAACCCTTCTTGCTTTTCCCTTGTCATACTTGCGCTCTGCATGCTTCCCAACAATGTATCCCTTGCACATGCCTTTGGAGAACTTGATGCTTGGAAGTCCTTCAACCATGTTTTCTTTGCTTAATGATTGAATATATATGTAGTTGGGGTGTCCAAACCTCTCATGCCATAGATTTTCGGTCTCATTTGCATGTGACACAAGCATATTCCCTGAGGAGTAAGGAAGAAAGTGTGAAAACTTGTACATTGTCAACTGATGATATGCAATACCCATTGCATGACTACTTTTCCTGTAGAAATTTATGATATTTCCACATCATCTTGAGTGAATGTCACTCTCTTGGATGGATCTATATGTGTAATTTGATTGACAAAGAGTAGGTTTTCTGCAATATCAGGCACATACAACATATTGTTGAAGTACCCATTGTCAAGATTGATCCTGTCAATCCCTTTGGCTAGGATCTCAGAGTCATCACCCATGAGGATGGATGGACCATTGTATGGATGTAGGGTGAAGAAGGAGTATTGTGTATAATCCATGTTCCTCGAGGCACCTGAATCTACGAGGAAGGTGGAAGAGCCAGAAGATCCAACAACTAGTGCATGGAATCTCTCCTTGTTTTCAGAATTTGAACATCCATCTTTCTTCCTTGTGCCATCTAGAAGAGGAATGTTGTTCTTCTCAAGGAGCTACGCCATCATGCCAATGGTCTTCTTCATGCATGCACTCTCTAGATGCCAAAATTTGTGACAATATGTACATTTGGTATTCTTTTTCTTCTTTCCTTTGTCCTAGCTAGGATTCAAACTCCCATAAGAATATTTGGGCTTATCCTGATTCTTCTTCTCTTGATGCTTCGAATCCTTGGGCTTCTTCTTTTCCTTTCCTGGATTCAAAACACCTGCAAAAAGGGGTTTATCCTTGGTGGAATTTATGGTACCCATTTGAACCAATTTATCTTGTTCTTGAGTCAAGGACTCCATGAAGTCTTCCAAAGCTGGAATTCTCCAATTTCAAACTGTCATATTCCTTGAGTGGAATTTCAAAAAAAACACTGAATATTCATGCCCTAACTTAGAAAGTATGGACAAGATCAGCTGCTCTTATTTCTTTTCAATGCCATGTTATTTTAGTTGAAGAGCCAAGTATTTAAACTTGGTGAATAAATCTTGGATCGTCTCAAAGTGTCTAATGTCCCCATTCAAATAATTGCATAGCATGACAATTCCATCAATCCTACTAATTCCCTAGGTTGGATGGATATATTTGGAATTTTAGTACGGGAGATAATAAATTATGTTCAGACATTAGAATGGAATGAATACTTAATAATAGAGCTAATTAAATAAATACAATAGAAAATTGAAGTGGCAATGGAGCATGGAGACACATGGATATTATGGGGCCCACACAAGCTAGAATTTCTGTGCCACATGGCATCCTCCTCTTGCAATTTCGAATCCATGGGAAGCCTAATGTTCTTGGATAATTTAGAAGGCTAATACACTTGTCCATATGCATAATAGGTCTAATTTTGAAGGAAATGTAACTTACATGGGAGAGGAAGAGTCAAATGGGAGCTTCTTGGACACTTGGGCTATATTCCCTAACATCTGTGACATCTATGACACCAATGATGAAGATGCTATGAAATTTATGACATATTGCAGACCTGAAGGCTGAAATATGACCATTATGACATTTCTGCCTAAATATAGCATCCAATAATGCTCTCATGTGAGTTGGGGAAGCTCAATGGGTTGCTATTTGAATTGGGGGAAGATGGAAGGCTAGGGAAGGGAGGACACATGGAAAATCTTGAGTACACACCCTAATTCGAATTGGATTGAGTTTTTGTATGGATTGGTAACCTTAGAAGGCTTAGGATTTTTATAAAATATAGGGATCAACCAAGAGAAGGTATTTTTATCATTTGAGAAATTTGCATTTTTGAAGAGTGAGAGCTAGTGGATGACTAGTTTCTTGCCTTGGCCAATTTCGAGGGTGAAAGATTCCCATCCAAGTTGGTGTTTGGAGAGGCCATTCAAGTATTTCATGGAGATTTAATGGATTTTTTATTTTCAGGTGTATGATACAGGGAAACTCTTGGATTATTCTAGTGCATCATAGTTTCTCAACAATTTCCAGTCTTTATTGCATATTCTTGCTCATGGAGGGATTGCGCTTTGGGTGAGATATTGTACTATTTGGAAGAGATTCTCATGGTCCATTTATGATTTTAATATATTAATATAATATTTTATTCATATTCATAAATTCTTAGGTATAAATACCAAATGGTTTTATGTAAAAGTGATTATTAATGAGCAAACAATGACCACTTCCCCACTATATTGATGTATGCCATTGTAATGCTGATGATTTCGAATGAAAGAATATTTATCTGATATATTTATGATGAATGGAATTACATTTATTATTATTACAAGTTTCTTATCCATAAATTAAGCATTTGAAGTCATCTTATTCAGTTTATTTGCATTTGGAGAAGATTTGGTGCCATTTCCCCAAGGGTCAAACTAGTGATTTTGTAGCTGTTTGGGAAAGGGTTATAACAGAATTTATAAACTGAATAATGATCTACATGAGACCTTAATAATGTCACTTAAACATCCTCTTCCTCTTTTCATATATTTTAGTGGGTTTGGGATCATTTGGAAAGCCATTTTCAGCATTTACCCTGGGGGAATTGGAACCCCAATTTGCTAGTGAAAACTCCTACCTTGGGCAGAATATTAAACAAGATTGCAGAAGTCTTTGGAGGGTCATAAATAATCCATGAAAATAATATTAAGGTATTAATATCAGTCATATACCTTCTCAAAATATTTGGGATCACTTGGGTCAATTTGGAGACCTAGACATCAAAACTAGACAAAGGTCGAAATAAGGAAAAAGGTGAAAAATTGGTCATTGTAATAAAATTTATTAAAAGGGAAATTATAGTGGTACCAAAGCATGTTTCTTGCACCTATGCATTAAGACCATCCAGTAAATAAAATTTTGTAGACATGTCTTGGTTTCATAATCTACCCACCAAGCCCACTTTCTTTCCTCTTCCACCAAGGGAAGAAGAAATTACAACCAAAGATATCGAAGCACGCTTCTAGGGGTATCAAAATTTGAGATGGGATATTCGTGAAAGGTATTATTTCAAAGAGTATCTTCTCAAGTATTTATTGTTTTACAAGAATTCAAATGAGAACTCATTAAGTAATAATCAACAATGCACAAGTATGGAGGAGACCAAGGAGCTACCAATTTTTGTGGGTGGTGAAGCAGGAAAAGCATTACATCAAGAGGATCAAAATTCACTCCCAAATGAATTTGAAAAATATGAGGAAACATCAAATAATAATGAAAAATATTAACTTGAAATTATTGAATATCATTCTGAAACACATTCTACTGGGGACATGGACCAAAGGGAATCTACAGATGAATGCTTGAATTGTGAAGGAGTACCTACTGATGGGTGCTCACAACTCTATGTTGGTGACATAGAGATCAGATTTTAAAATGTTTCTACAAGCCAAATTCTTCATGAGCATAAGGATGAATAAATCATAGCATCTAATGAAGAATCAAGGCCAACTTCCCCATCACCACTTGAGATTCAAGAAGTTGATCAAATCAAGAAGAAAGAAGAAGATGAGATTCCTCAACAAGAACCTATTTTTCTTGAAGGGTCTTTGAATATGAGTGAAATGGATATAAATGAGGCCCTTAGCATACTCTACGACACTCAAGCATTGGTATCAAATTATTGTTGGAAAGTTTCTTCTTGGGAGGAGTCATCCTGCATTGAAGATATGAAGATTCAAAGAGCAATGTGCAACATCAAAGGTAATTTCATGTATCTTCTTTTTTATAGAAAAAATGTCATTGAGTTTAGTGAATGGTTACATGAATATTACTTGAAGAATAATGAAGATATTCATAAGCTTAAAATTCAAAATGAGCAACTTGTTAAGAGGTTGCAAGATAATTGTTCTTCCTCCCATGTTTCAGATTGTCATATGCTAGATAGCTTGGAGGATTCTAATGACATGATGGATCATGAGAAACATGAAAAATTGAAGGTTATTGATGTGTTTGAATATTACCTTGATGAGAGAAAATAACTTATTGTGGTGGAAGAGGAACTTGATTTTCCTCTTGAAGATGGGTGCACTCTTTTTGAAGAAGTGCATGATTCCACTACCTTGGAACCAACCTATGAGGAAAGTTTTTCATTTTTGAGGGAGGTGCATGTTCCTACCACTATGGAGCCTTAAAATGATGAAAATTTTGCACTTTCTAATCCTTTGGCTGAGTTGGTTCTCTCTCCTACATCCCACACTTCCAAACTTTGCAACATTTATCCTAATGAAGTATGTGTGAAAAGTTTCTTTTTAATGGTACCACATGAGGAGTATGAAAATTCTATCTATCCTTTTGATGATGAAATTATTAGAGCACTATCTTATTTAATTTTTTAGAAGCATCCTTTTTTACATTATGATGATACACATCTACATGGATGCACCTATGATGTTCACCTGAGTCACTTGGATACTCATGATTTTCCTTGCTCCTCGTCTAGTCCATTTGATGTTGGAGGAACTTCATCCCACACTTGGGTGAAGAGATATATTATTGAATAACATTATTATTGGCAGCATCATCCTCTGTTATTTCATGATGATATACATATTCATGGGTGTATTGATGAGACTTCTTTGAGCCACTTGAATTCTTTATGTTTTCTTTGCTCCTTATTTGGTTCATATTTTGGTAGAGGTTCTTCATTAAATTCTTGGACGAAAGAACACATGGCTGATTATATTGATGCACAATGTATAATTTTGGAGCAACATTATTGGACATGGGATCCTCACCTATGTCATTTGGGTAGATCTGATATAATACTTGATGCTTGTGTGTATGGGCCACATGGTGATCTACTTACTTGGATGTACAAGAACTTTCATGATTCTTTGATGAGGTACCTTCTTGATGTACATTTGTAAGATGTTGTTATGTGCTTTCATGATCCATATTTTGTACTCATGATGTTTGGAAGGGTACAACACCAGCAATGGGATCTTGGAATTGCTTGGTTTCATCTCACTTGGAGTAGCAGTTTGGTTGTTGGTTTGAGAAAGAAAACCAATCTTCAGTTATTTGAGTTCATCTTTGCAGATAAGTGTTCCAGTTTCCTATGTGGGAGACCTTTTGAGAGATGGATTCAATTTTCACATGCTTGGTTTTCATGGAATTTCATCATAGACATTTCACACCATGCATGTATCAAGATCATATGGGACCCTGGGATCATTTTTGGTCTCATTGGTTTCAATTGTGGGGGCAACAAAAAACATTGGAGATTTATTCACCACTTGAGAAGATGCTTGTAATCAGAGTAGTGCAGCAACAAGCATGGTGGTTCCTCTTTGAAATTTTCTTGTAATATGAAGAAACTCAAAGTTTGGTAACTTAGCACCAACTTCAAAGAATTATACAGAAGCAAAAAGGGGTGAAAGTTCAGAAAAGGTTTCCAAAATATGGAGGTAAGGATTATTTGCACAAATTTGTTTTTTATGGATTTTATTAATCCTTTTGGTGTTAGTGGTGATTTTATAGGATATATCAATATGCACAATCCACATATCTTTACTTTTGGGAACACAACATTGCAGTACATGAGTGCCACTACTCATATTGCAACTAAAGAAAATTAATGACCATAACCCTAAGAGAGCACTTGGTGCAAAGGAAGGAGTACCAAAAGAGGATGCCACTTGGGAATATGACTTTTTTTTGCAGCATCCAAATATGAAATTGCTTGAGGACAAAAAATCTTATGTAGGGAGGACTATAATGTCCCCATTCAAATAATTGCATAGCAGGACAATTACATCAATCCTACTAGTTCCCTAGGTTGGATGGATACATTTGGAATTTTAATAAGGGAGATAATAAATGGTGTTCACACATTATAATGGAATAAATACTTAATAATGGATCTAATTAAATAAATACAATAGAAAATTGAAGTGGCAATGGAGCATGGAGACGCATGGAGATTATGGAGCCCACACAAGCTAGAATTTATGTGCCACATGGTATCCTCCTCTTGCAATTTCAAATCCACCTGAAGCCTAATGTTCTTGGATGATTTATAAGGCTAATACACTTGTCCATATGCATCATAGGTTGAATTTGGAAGGAAATGTAACTTACATGGGAGAGGAAGAGTCAAATGGGAGCTTCTTGGAGACTTGGTCTAGATTCCCTAACATCTATGATATCTATGACACCAATGATGAATATGCTATGGAATTTATGACATATTGCAGACCTGAAGGCTGACATCTAACCATTATTATATTTCAGGCCTAAATATAGTGAGTTGGGGAATCTCAATGGGTCCCTACTCGAATTGGGGGAAGATGGAAGGCTAGGGAAGGGAGGACACATGACAAATCTTGAGCACACACCCTTTTTAGACATAATGGCTCACCGAGAGAGGGGGGAGGGGTGAATCAGTGAGATTGGACTTAATTCAATTTTCACTTCTTCAAGCTCTAAAACCTAAGTCATCATTTCAAATTCAATTCAACATCATATTAATCAATAGACTATGCATAAATAATCAATTCATTCACCAAACATAATCATCAACACATTGCACAAGAGACACAATATGTAATGTTTGTAATATTTTTTTATTTCAACGGCTACTACTGTGAGGTAAATCAGTACCTACTGATACAGAAGCACCTACTGCTATCCAAGACTCTGCTTGGTATTTTCTTAGATACTAGTAATAAA
Organism: Pseudotsuga menziesii; assembly: GCA_001517045.1. Lineage (NCBI taxonomy): Eukaryota > Viridiplantae > Streptophyta > Pinopsida > Pinales > Pinaceae > Pseudotsuga > Pseudotsuga menziesii. Next base: position 18,178 of record LPNX010917509.1, read on the forward strand.
AATAGTACAAGGCCCATCTTGTATTTAATCTTATCACATTACATACATCTTCATGTGATTATTCCAAGATCATCAAAACTACCATCATTGCTCCCACATTAATTTTTCATCTATCTGTCATTTCTGCTGCCCTATCTTCATTCTGTTTATCATGTCCATCACTAGCACATCATGACTATTCTGTCTTTAACATCACTCTATACATTAGTATGTATTCATTCTTCCCCCTATCATATCTTTATTTGTCCATGATCATGTTGAAATTAATTTACCACTTCTCCTGCTGCTGCTACAACATCATCATTCGAGCATGTCATCCTCAGTTCTTATCTATTTACCAACGTGTCTGCTAAAGTCAAACTTTATCTACTCCACTTCTGATCCTCCTTAACAAGGTTATATACTATGTAATGAGAAGGAACCCAAAACAAGGTACTGTGTACTTGTTGTAAACTCATATTGTAGAAACAACAGCATACACATCAAACTCCACTCAAGCTTGGACTGATATGTGCTTTGATAGTCTTTTAAAAACGAAACTGTTCACCCAACAACAACAAGAAGAAATTGAACCAACTTAGAATTGTTCTCCTTTGATGGAAATTTGGGACTATCACTAAGCAGTAAAAGAACATAAGAATTAAGCCAAAAATAATGTGAATGTCCATTTGTTGAGACCCTTGAATATGAGGTTGCATCAGTTCATTCTATTCACCAGAAATAAATCTCAGAGCTAGTATTTCTTCACACAAAAATCCTTGCTGCAAAAAAGAACACGCGATTGTGTATATATATTGATTTTCAATTATAACTTGGAATCGACCTGCTTCTACTTCAGTGCACTAGATATCATAGCTATATATTCTTTTTCAGACTTTGAGACTATGCAATCATATGGGCACAAGATGTGACCCTCGGCTTCTTCTGCTCTCAAGAGATCCGAAATCCTTAGTTAAACTGACAGCTGCGAGCTTAAGTTGATTTATGTTTTTGTTCATTCGTTGGTTTGAGAGATTCATCATTGGGTATTTATACTTATTTATCATAAGAATACAGAGCTGACATACTAGAAATTTTATCATATTTTTTATGCTTTTACTGAGCCGACTTTGGCATTGGTTTTAATTACAAGTTCCTTTTGGTTGTGTTTAGATTCCAAGCATTTAAGTGGTGTAGAAGTATTAGAGACTTAATAAAGGGGTTTCATAAGATGTTTTGAGATTGGAAATTATTGTCTAAAAGCCACCAAAAGTTTTTGTTCAAGACCCAATCCTATAGGGTAACAAGAACCTTATCATACCACCATTCATCTGCTTCAAGAGTTATCTATTTCATCAACCATGCTATGCCAATAATTCGTTTGTTATTTTTTCTTATGGGAATCTACTTCCATGCATTTTGTAGACCTTTGTGGGAATCTCCTTACCTTTGAGTAAGGTTCCATGTCATTACCAATCCTTAGTTCCATCTCTAAGAGTCCATGACCCCATCCAGTCACAAATGACCACAGAATGGGTCATTTGTCCTTCCATTGTCCTTCTTGCCAATTTTCTTCATGTCATCCAATGCCCATATCATGTTTAATTATTTTCCATGTATTTATTTTTGCCGTTGGGTTGTCATCAATTCTTACATGCTTTCCTGGTCATTGATCATGTACTGCATGTCATCACTTCAGGCTTTGTCATTAATGTGTTGTCATCAATGACAACTATACTTTTCAATCTTCCCCTTTGTCATTGATGGAAATAATCTTGAATTTATCTCCCCCTTTGATATTAATGACAAAGGTTCAAGCACATCACAATTCCCAAGGAGAATGTATATTCTTGAAATATTCTTAATATGATGCTAAAAAATTTACTCCCCTATCATATAGATTTCTTGATTTGCTGAGGTAATCTCCCCCATTGAGTGAGCTTGTTTTTGTCTCTCAGACTTGTAATTTGTCTTGATCTTCCACTACACCTAAATATTAGATAGTTTTGCACAACACGCCCATTATGGATCAACATTTTGACTCTATCACTAACTTGCAGCTGCCACTTGTGCATATTTTGGAGTTAAACTCAACCAACTTGTGTTTGTATTTCTGGGTTATCGTAAGTACAATGTATTTGGAAGTCTCCAATAAGTTTTCCAATATTTTACAACATGATCAATGGATTGTAGAGATTGATAAATGTCTATGACAACCTTTTTCCATTAGTCACTACGATTTCATGTCCTTTAGAATAAGATCTATTTGCAACCTTAATATTCTCAAGTTCTGTACTCTTTTGGTAAAATGCAGCGGACTGTCCTATTGGTATAACCTTCAAGTGCTGCGGGCATCTTTGATATTGTAATATTTCAATTATGAATTGATTACATGCATGCTTCTTCACTGTATTTGGGGGGTATTTTCCATTTGCTACAACCATTTGTTTAACTGTTTGTAGGCATTTTGATTGCAACAAATCTTTATCTAGCGGTCATTCCTTCATGTCTCAAAACCTGTGGGAATTCTAATTCATTTTTTAAACAGTTCTTCATTAAGTGTGGGAGTTTTCAAATGTATGCATTCTCCTCACAATGGTGGGAATCAATATCATTAATTGCCGAAGCTTGCATTTTCCATCTGTTTGCATATATCCAAAATCCTTTCAACATTTGTAGCCTGAGAGAAGCAAATAAGTCTTAATAAGCATCAAACATCTTTTTGTTGTAGTTCATTGGATGCTGCAATGAGTGTATCAATAGTCATCTAGTAAATTCATAAAAGGTAAGCGTTCTACAGTTCATTGAATGATATCCCTATCAATGACATCATCAAATGACTGCTTATGTCAAGTTCTGATCAAATGATAAGTCATACAATAAGATACCAACAACAAAACATCCTTGTCAGTCATATCCAAAGCTGTATCTTGGCCTTGCATTAGTCTTCCTTCTGTCAATATTTTCTTTCACGATCCTAGGACTTGTTTGGAACAGCATTCAATTTCCTTTGAGTTCATTCTCCAAACTCCATGAACTCATGGCATACTCAAAGTATTTGGAAGAATTTAAGTATGGCTTGCCATATGGTAGTCACCTTCACCTTTTGTGCATTGATCTTCAACTTCATTTTATATCCAACACGATATATTTTCTTACCCATACCTTAGAGCGTCCTTGGCTGACATCATTTCTCCTTTGAACTTCAAACCTGCCTGTGTCCTTCTTCTTCCAAGATTCATAGAATTTCCTTGCTAATAGATATGAGAAGCTTCTCATTGATTGTATTCTTGGACTTGCACATACTTGGGATTTATGGCCAACACCACCATAGGTAAATCATCTTAGAGTATGACATCTAGGAGCAACATGCCCAACATCTTATTTGATTACTTTGACTTCCAGTATTTTTTCTTCCTTGGAATGTGCAATCCATATCCCTATGACCAAATCCATTACAATAATAAAAATATCCATTAAATCTATTTTCATACCTTGATGTTTGGATTCATATTGGAGTTGTCCTTCTTGTTTCAAATGAATGGCTTTGATGAGTGCGAGTACATTCATGAGGTACTTTTGAATTTTCAACTTCTTTGTTGGCATGTGCAGGTGTATGAAAAGCCTTGCTGGATTTAGCTTCAGGAGTTCTGGGGGACCCCAAGACTTCTTTCAATTTTTCTTCTTCCTTCTTAAACCCAAGGCCAGACTTGTCAGAGGAAAGCCTTGAACACTTTAGAATTTCATCCAGGATGGCTGAACTTTCATTGAACTTCACATGATCTTTTAACTTCTCAATCTTCTTTCTAAGACAAACAACTTCCATTTCAAGCCTCTTATGTTCTCTTTCTTTTTATTCCAGCTGAAGCTTCATAACATCTTCTATTCTTTTAGCTTCTTCCAATTGGATCTTTAGATTAGTATGACCCCATATTGCTTCTTCAAGATATTTAGGATCTACACCAATCTCTTCTTTCTCTTTTGCTAATCCAATCTTCAATTCCTTGATTTCATCATTTTGATCTTGCATCTTAACTTGCAAGTATTTGTTCTTGAGTTTTAACTTCATTAGCAAATATTTTGTCTTCTGTTTGTATTTTTCAAATGATCTTGTCATTTTATTCTTAAGTATTGGATTGGATCTAATATCAATATCTATCAAAGTGCTTGAAAATGCATTATTTTCTTTCAACAAAACTTCATCTTCATCTTCTGTAAGAACAAATTCATCATCATTATATTTAGAGTTATCATCCATTGAAGAGTACTTACCTTCACTTGTATCTGAAGCTTGTACCTGCTTTTCTTCCTTGACTTCTGCTTCCTCTTCTTTGTCTTGAATCCTCCTTTGGTGTTCTTCTTTCAGCTTGAACCATAGATCCTTGGCTGAAGTGTACTTTACAATGATTTCTTTGATAGAGCTTGAGAGTCCGTCCATCAATAACTTCAATGCAACTTTATTTTCTTTCTCAACTGCTTCCTTTTTCTTCTTGCTGGGATGGTTAGGTGGGCTAACCACTATTTCCCAAACACCGAATTGCTTCAAGTAACTTTACATTTTATTTCTCCAACCAAAGCAATATGACTTCTCCAAAATTGGAACTTCATAGTTAATGAGCTTTTCTGATCCTTCCATGATTGTGTCCTCAAATACATTCAAGGTTGTTAGGATTATATTGAAGTTCGGACCTGATACCAATTGTTAGAAACAATTTCTCACCGAGAGGGGGGGTGTGAATCGGTGAGCTTGGACTTACTTCAATTCTCACTTCTTCAAGCTCTAAAACTTAAGTCATCATTTCACATTCAATTCAACATCATATTCATCAATAGACTATGCATCAATAATCAATTCATTCATCAAACATAGTCATGAACACATTGCACAAGAGACACAAGATATAATGTTTGTAATATTTTTGTATTTCAACGGCTACGACCATGAGGTAAATCGGCACCTACTGATACAGAAGCACCTACTTCTATCCAAGACTCTGCTTGGTATTTTCTTAGATCCTACTAAGAAAAATAGTACAAGGCCCAGCTTGTACTTATTCTTATCACATTACATACATCATGTCATTATTCCAAGCACATCACAACTTCCATCATTACTCCCACATTAATTTGTCATCTAACTGTTATTTCTGCTGCCCTATCTTCATTCTGCTGATCATGTCCATCACTAGCACATCATCACTATTCTGTCTTTAACATCACTCTGTACACTAGTATGTCTTCATTCTTCCCCCTATCATATATTTATTTGTCCATGATCATGCTGACATTAATTTACCACCGCTCTTGCTGCTACTGCAACATCATCATCCGAGCATGTCATCCTCAGTTCTTATGTATTTACCAACGTGTCTGCTAAATTCAAACTTTATCTACTCCACTTTTGATCCTCCTTAACAAGGTTATATACTATGTAATGAGAAGGAACCCAAAACAAGGTACTGTGTACTTGTTGTAAACTCATACTGTAGAAACACCAGCATACACATCGGACTCCACTAAAGCTTGGACTGATATGTGCTCTGATAGTATTTTAAAAATGAAATTGTTCACCCAACAACAACAAGAATAAATTAAACCAAAAGAATTGTTATCCTATGAAGGAAATTTGGGAGTGTCAGTAAGCAGTAAAAGAACATAAGAATTAAGGCAACAGTAATGTGAATGTCCATTTGTTGAGACCCTCATATCTGAGTCTGCATCAGTTCATTCTATTCACATGAAATAAATCTTAGAGCTAGTATTTCTTCACATGAAAATCCTTGCTGCAAAAAGGAGCATGCGATTGTGTATACATATTGATATTCAATTATAATATGGAATCGACTTGCTGCTACTTCAATGGACTAGAGATCAGAGCTATATCTTCTTTTTCAGACTTCAAGACTGTGTAATCATATGGGCACAAGATGTGACCCTCGGCTTCTTCTGCTCTCAATAGATCCGAAATCCTTAGTTAAATTGACAGCTGCGAGCTTAAGATGATTTCTGTTTTTGTTCATTTGTTGGTTTGAGAGATTAATCATTGGATATTTATACTTTTTTATCATAATAATATAGATCCAACATACTAGAAATTTTATCATATTTTTATTCTTTTACTGAGCCGACTTTGTCATTGGTTTTAATTACAAGTTCCTTTTGGCAGTGTTTAGATTCCAAGCATTTAAGTGGTGTAGAAGTATTAGAGACTTAATAAAGGGGTTTCATAAGATTTTTTGATCTTGAAAATTATTGTCTAAAATACACCAAAAGTGTGTGTTCAAGACCCAATCCTCCTAGGGAACCAAGAACCTTATCATACCACCATTCATCTACTTCAAGAGTTATCTATTTCATCAACCATGTTATGCCAATATTTCATTTGTTCTTTTTGCTTATGGGCATATAATTCCACGCATTTTTCAGAACTTTGTGGGAATATCCTTACCTTTGAGTAGGGTTCCATGTCATTACCAAGCCTTAGGGCCATCTCCAAGAGTCCATGATCCCATCAAGTCACAAATGACCACAGAATGGGTCATTTGTCCTTCCATTGTCCTTCTTGCCAATTTTCTTCATGTCATCCAATGCCCATATCATGCTTACTTGTTTTCCATGTCTTTATTTCCACATTTTTTGTTTCATAAATTATTACATGCTTTCATGGTCATTGATCATGTACTCCATGTCATCACTTCAGCCTTTGTCATTAATGTGTTGTCATCAATGACAACTATGCTCTTCAACCCTAATTTGAATTAGCTTGAGTTTGTGGATGGATTTTTAACCTGAGAAATCTAAGGATGTTTATAAAATACAGGGGTAAACCAAGAGAAGATATTTTGATCATTTGAGAAATTTACATTTGTGAAGAGATAGAGCTAGTGGATGACTAGTTTCTTGCCTTGGCCAATTTCGAGGGTGAAAGATTCCCATACAAGTTGGTGTTTGAAGAGGCCATTCAGGTATTTCATGGAGATTTAATGGATGTTTTATTTTCAGGTTTAACATACAGGGAATCTTGTGTCTTCTTCTAGTGCAACACATTCTCTCAACCATTTCCAGTCTTTATTGCATATTCTTTCTCATGGAGGGATTGCGCTTTGGGTGAGTTATTGTACTATTTGGGAGAGCTTAAAATGGTCCGTTTATGATTGTAATAATATTAATATACTATTTTATTCATCTTCATAAGTCTCAGGTCAAAATACCAAATGGTTGTATGTAAAAGTGATTATTAATGAGCAAACAATGACCATTTCCCCACTATATTGATGTATGCCATTGTAATGTTGATGATTTCAAAAGAAATAATGTTTCTATGATATATATATGATGAATTTAATTCAATTTATTATTATTACAAGTTTCATATCCATAAATTAATCATTTTAAGTCATCTTACTCAGTTTATTTGCATTTGGAGAAGATTTGGTGCCATTTCCCCAAGGGTTGAACTAGTGATTTTGTAGCTATTTGGGAGAGGGTTATAACAGAATTTATAAAGTTAAAAATGATGAAAATGAGGCATTAATAATGTTACTTAAAAATCATATTCCTCTTTTCATAAATTCGAGTGTGTTTGGGAGCATTTGGAAAGCCATTTTCCCCATTTACCCTTGGGGATTTGGAACCCCAATTTGCTAGTGAAAACTCCTACCTTGGTCAGAAAATTAAAAAAGTTTTAAGAAGTATTTGGAGGGTTATAAATAACAACTTAAATTCATATTCAAGTATTAATATCATTCATATACCTTCTCATAATATTTGGGAGCATTTGGGTCAATTTGGAGACCTAGACATCAAAACTAGTCAAAGGTCGAAATAGAGAAAAAGGTGAAAAATTGGTCATTGTAATAAAATTTATTAAAAAGGGAAATTACAAAATTATTTGGAATCAAGGTTTTCAATTAATTTTAATTTTTTTGGCCTCTTAACTCATCAGTCTTTCATGTCCCCAATTAAATAATTTTCAAATAATACTATTTGCAAATAATGTTTCACCAACCTACTAGTTCCCTAGGTTGAGACAGAGACATAAATTTTGTAATAAGGGACTATGGGACCCAAAAGGAATTTATTTTACCATATTCACATTTAATTGGGTCACATAAATCATAAATTCTACTAAAATAAGCTGGCATGAGTTCATGAAGACACTTGGAAGCTTGTGAAGATTTTGGGTGACTAGATTCCACGCACACTTGGCATGATATTCATCCAAATTTGAACACATGGTAAATGTAACATTATTGGATGGTAATGTGGTGTCAAATATAATATAATGAGACAAGGAATTTTAATTTTTAAAGGAGGGTAAATCCCATGGAGGAGGAAAGGACTAGAAGACAAGGTGTGCCACTTGGAAGGGGATTCTATGTACTCTATGACCACAAATGATGGAAGATTCTATGACAAGTATGAAAAATTCAGACCTTATTGATGAAATATGAAAAATAAAACATGTAAGGGCTAAAAATAGACACCAAGAGGTTGAATTTTGGAGTTAGAGGAAGCCATTCGAATTGGGGAAAGAATTGGAGCATGAAGAGGAAGAGAAGTGTCATGAGAGTTACTAAACCACTGAGATGAGTTGGAGGAAGCTCATGAAGGTAAATTCGACCTTAGGAGGCCTCATGAAGTTAATAAAACAATTTCATGAGGAAGGAGAATATATTTTAATCATTTTTTTAATTGGCCTTTGGAATTTTTGGAGAGCGTTTGCTTGTCCATTGCACGGTGAGTGCACACTTACCCTGCTAGTGAACCAATTTCGAGGGATTTGGATTCCTTTCAAAGTTGGTTGATGTAGATTCCATTAATAACTATCATGGGAGATTAAAGAAGGATTTTTATTTCATTTTTAAGGTCCTACAGTTGAATTCTCATCTATCTCTGCATTCTCTCATTCCTTCTTCTCCATTTCCCCACACTCACAATTGATGGCGCGCTTGTTGGAGTGATTCTTGCGCCTTGATGAGGATGGTCGATTCCCAAGATTTGAGTTATGATGTATGAATCTGTAATATCATCTACATATTCTATATAAGTCTAAATATCAGAAATATATGTATGAAAGGCTTGCATTCCACATGCTCTTGAATAACTAGTTTCTGTGGATTTGGCTTCAATATTGAAGCAGCTTTATATTAGATTTGTATGAGGACATTTATATGAGTTTTATGATGACGGGGAAGAAATATATGATGTATGGATCTTTAATATTATTTCCAAATTCTCTGTAAGTCTAAATATCAGAAATACAGGTATGAAAAGCTTGCATACTCGTGACTTTGTATCACTAGTCTTCATGGATTTTGGCTTCAATCTTGAACTACTTTTATACCAGATTTTTATGAGAGATATTCTATGATTTTTAGGATGTTGTGACAGAAATATATGATTTATTAATCTGTAATTTCATGTGGATAAACTCCGTGGGTCTAAATCCAAGAAACACATGTGTGAAAAGCTTGCATTCCCATGCCATTGAATCACTAGTTTTCCTTTGAGTTTTATGTTTTTGGGTAATATATTTGTATTCCATATTTTACATCCATGTTTCATATTACTCTCAGAACCATATATTCTACCTTTCATATGTCAAATTCTAGCTAGTAATGCAAATTCCCCTTAGGCAATTTCTATGAAAGTTACGCTACAAATGTTGCAGACCATAATCCATTTGAATAAATTAATAAACAAGATTAAGGACATAAATTTATGTCTGATGCTAATTCCCATACTCTTTTATTAAATTTTGGAGGGTCATACTTGATTTGGAGAGCTAGTTTGGCCATCACCCTTGGGGGGATTTGAACACAATTTACTAGTAATTTTGGTCTTTTTGTCATTAGCCCAAAACAAGTTTGCAAAGGTCTAAAGTCTCATATAGATTATCCATAAAAAAACTTGGGATGTTTTAAGACTCACCATACCATATTTTTTCAAATTCGAGACCAGTTGGTGAAAGTTGGAACCCTTTAGAGTCATGACTAGTTAGCTCAAATTTTTCCCAATTTGTGCATTTCTCCAAAATTTCCAAAAAGGGACATTACAGTGGTATCAGATCATGTTCCTTGCACATGTGAATTAATACCATCCATTGAATAAATTTTTTTATACATGTCTTATTTTCATAATTGACCCACCAATCCCACTTTCCTTCCTCCCCCACCAACGGATGAATAAATTACAACCAAAGATATCGAAGCATGCTTCCAGGGGTATCAAACATTGAGATGGGATATTCGTGAAAGGTATTATTTACAAGAGTATCTTATGAATTATGTATTTTTTTACAAGAATGAAAATGAGAACTCATTAATGAATAATCAACAATTCACAAGTACAGAGGAGACCAAGGAGCTACCAATTTCTGTGGGTGGTGAAACAGAAAAAGAATTACATTATGAGGATCAAAATTCACTCCCAAGCAACTATGAAAAATATGAGGAAACATCACATGAGAATGAAAAAGATTCCCTTGAAACTATAGAATATCATTTTGAGACATAATTTACTATGGACTTGGACCAAAGGGCATCTACTGATGGATGCTTGAACTGTGAAGGAGTACCTACTGATAGGTGCTCACAAATCTATGTTGGTGACATAGACATCATATTGGAAAATGTTCCTGCAATAAAAATTTCTCATAAGAATGAATATTAATACCTTGTGACAGATAATGAAGAACGAAGACCAACTTCCCATCACCACTTGAGCTTCAAGAAGTTGATTAAATCAAGCAGAAAAAAGAAGAGGAGGTTCGGTCTCATGAACAATCCTTCATTGAAGGGTCTTTGAATATGAGTGAAAGGGATATCCAAGAGGCCCTTATAATACTCCAAGAAACTCAATAATTGGTATCAAATTCTTGTTCGAAAGTTTCTTCATTGGAGGAGACATCCTTCCTTGAACACATGGAGAAGATTCAAAGAGAAATGTGCAACATCAAAGGTAATTTCATGTCTTTGATTTTTGATAGAAAAAATGTCATTGAGCTTAGTGAATGTTAACATGAATCCTACTTGAATAACAATGAAGATATTCATAAGCTCAAAATTCAAAATGGGCAACTTCTTGAGAGGTTGCAAGATACTTGTCCTTCCTCCTATGTTTCAGATTGTCATATGGTAGATTGCTTGGAGGATTCTCATGACATGATGGATGATGAGAAACATGAAAAATTGCAGGTTCTTGATGTGTTTGAAGATGATATTGATTAGAGCCAATCACTAGCAGTGGTGGAAGAGGAACTTGAGTTTCCTCTTGAAAATGGTTACACACCTTTTGAAGAAGTGCATGATTCCACCATCTTGGAACCAACCCATGAGGAAATTTTTTCGTTTTTAAGGGAGGTGCATAATCCTACCCTTATGAATCCTTCAAATGATGAAATTTCTTCACTTTATTATCATTTGGGTGAGTTGGTTCTTTCTCCTACGTCCTACACTTCCATTTTTTGCAGCATTCATCCTAATGAAGTATGGGTAAAACATTTCTTTTTTATAGTGCCACATGAAGAGTATGGAATTTATATCTCTTCTTTTGATGATGAAATGATTAGAGAACCATATTGTTTACATTTTCAGCAGAATCCTTTGTTACATTATGATGATACACATCTACATGGGTGCACCTATGATGTTCACTTGAGTCACTTGGAGACTTGTGATTTTCCTTGCTCCTTGCCTAGTCTATTTGATGTTGGAGGAACTTCATCCCACACATGGGTGAAGAGATATATGATTGAAGAAAATTATTATTGGCCGAAAAATCCTTGTTTATTTCATGATGATATACATATTCATGGGTGTATTGGTGAGATTTCTTTGATCCACTTAAAGTATTAATGTTTTCTTTGCTCCTTATTTGGTTCATATTTTGGTGTAGGCTCTTCATCCACTTCTTGGATGAAAGAACAATGGTTGATTATATTTATGCACATTATATTCTTTTGGATCCGCATTATGGGGCATGGGATCCTCTCCTATGTCATTGTGGCATATCTGATATAATACTTTATGCTTGTGTGTATGGGCTACATGATGATATACTTACTTGGATGTACAAGCACTTTACTAATTCTTTGATGAGATACCTTCTTGATGTACATTTGTATGATGTTGTTATGTAATTTCATGATTTATATTTTTTACTCATGATGTTTGGAGGTGTGAAATACCAGCAATGGGATCCTGGAATTGCTTGGTTTCATCTCACTTGGAGTAGCAGTTTGGTTGTTGGTTTGAGAAAGCAAACTAACCTTCAGTTATTTGAGTTCATCTTTGTAGAGCAGTGTTCCAGTTTCCTATGTCGGAGACTTCTTGAGATATGGATTCAATTTTCACATGCTTGGTTTTCATGGAATTTCATCATAGAAATTTCACATCATGCATGTATCAGGATCATATGGGACCTTGTAATCATTTTTGGTATCATTGGTTTCAATTTCGGGGGCAACAAGCAACATTGGAGATTTAGTCACCACTTGAGAAGATGATTGTAATCAGATTAGTGCAGAAGAAATTACGGTGGTTCCTCTCTGATATTTTATTGGAATCTTAAGAAAATTAAATTTTGGTAACTCAGTACCAATGTCAAAGAATTATACATAAGCAAAAAAGGGTGAAAGTTCAGAAAAAAGTTTCCAAAATATGGAGTTAAATATTATTTGGACAATTTTTTTTTTTATGGATTTTATTAATCCTTTTGGTTTTAGTGGCGATGTTATAGGATATATCAATAAGAAAAATCCACATCTCTTTAATTTTGGGAACAAAAAATTGCAGTACATGAGCACCACTACTAAAATTGCAGCTAAAGAAAATTAATAGGTAGAGCCATAACATAGCACTTGGTGCAAAGGAAGGAGTACCAAATGAGGATGCCACTTGGGAATATGAAGAATATTGCAGAATACAAACTTGGAATTGATTTAGGACAAAAAATATTGAGTGGGGAGGATTTTTCATGTCCCAAATTAAATAGTTTACAAATAAGACTATTTGCAATTAATATTTCACCAACCTACTAGTTCCCTAGGTTGAGATGGAGAAATAAATTTTGTAATAAGGGGATATGGTACCCAAAAGGACTTTATTTTACCATATTAAAATTTAATTGGGTCACACAAAGGATAAATTCTAAGAAAATAAGCTGGCATGAGTTCATGAAGACACTTGGAAGCTTGTGAAGATTTTGGGTGACTAGATTCCACACACACTTGGCATGATATTCATCCAAATTAGAACACATGGGTAATGTAAAATTATTGGATGGTAATGTGGTGTCAAATATCATATAATTATCCAAGGAATTCTAATTGTTAAAGGAGGGTAACTCCCATGGAAGAGGAAGAGACTAGAATACAATGTGTGCCACTTGGAAGGAGATTCTATGCACTCTATGACAACAAATGATGGAAGATTCTATGACAAGTATGACAAATTCAGAACTTATTGATGAAATATGACAAATATGACATGTTAGGGATAAAAATAGACACCAAGAGGTCTAATTTTGGAGTTAGAGGAAGCCATTCGAATTAGGGAAAAAATTGGAGCATGAAGAGGAAGACAAGTGTCATGAGAGTTACTAAACCACTAAGATGAGTTGGAGGAAGCTCATGAAGGGAAATTATACCTTAGGAAACCTCATGAATTTAATAGAAGGATTCCATGAGGAAGGATAATATATTTTCATCATTTAGTTAATTGGCCTTTGGCATTTTGGAGAGATTTTTATTGTCCATTGTATGGTGAGTGCACACTTACCCTACTAGTGAACCAATTTCAAGAGAGTTGATGGAGAGGCCATTCATACCTATAATTGGAGATTAATGAAGGATTTTTATTGAATATTGAAGGTCCTAAAGTCAATTTTTCATCTATCTCCCCATTCTCTCATTCCTTCTTCTCCATTTCCCCACACTCACAATTGATGGCGCACTTGTTGGAGTGATTCTTTCTCCTTGCTAAGGATGGTTGGTTCCAAAGATTTGATTTATGATGTATGGATATGTAATATCATCTACATATTCTCTATAATTCTAAATCTCAGAAATATATGTATGAAGGCTCTCATTCCCCATGCTCTTGAATAACTAGTTTTCATGGATTTGGCTTCAATATTGAAGTAGCTTTATATCATATTTGTATGAGGACATTTATATGAGTTTTATGATGAAGGGAAAGAAATATATGATATATGGCTCTGTAATATTATTTTCCCATGATCTGGAAGTCTAAATATCATAAATACATGTATGAAAATCTTGCATACTCATGCCCTTGTATCACTTGTCTTCATGGATTTTGGCTTCAATCTTGAAGTAGTTTTATACCAGATTTGTATGAGAGATATTCTATGAGTTTGAGGATGTTGTGACAGAAATATATGATGTATTACTCTGTAATTTTATGTACTTAACCTCTGCGGGTCAAAATCCATGAAACTCATGTGTGAAAATTTTGCATTCCCATGCCATTGAATCACTAGTTTCCATGACTTTGGCTTCAATCTTGGAGGAGTATTGTATCAGATTTGAGGGAGGGTTTTACTTTTAGTTTTATACTGTTGGGTAAGAAATTTTTATTCCATATATTACCACCATGTTTCATATTACTCTCGGAGCCATATATTCTACCTTTCCTATGTCAAAGTCTATCTAGTAATGCAAATTTCCCTTAGGCAATTTCTATGAAAGTTACCCTACAAATGATGTAGACCATAATCCATTTGAAGAACTTAATAAACATGATTGAGGACAGAAATTTATGTCTGATACTGATTCCCATACTCGTTTCTTAAATTTTGGGGGGTCGTACTTGATTTTGAGAGCTAGTTTGGCCATCACCCTTGGGGGGATTTGAACCAAATTTACTAGTAATTTTTGTCTTTTTGTCATTATCCCCAAACAATTTTGCATAGGTCTAAAGTATGATACAAAGTATACATAAAAAAAATTGGGATTTTTTAAGACTCACCATACCATCTCCTTTCAAATTTGGGACCATTTGGTGAAAGTTGGAACCCTCTAGAGTCATGACTAGTTAAGCTCGAAAATTTCCCAATTTGTGCATTTCTCCAAAATTTACAAAAAGGGACATTATGGTGGTATCATAGAATGTTAATTGAACCTGTGAATTAATACCATCCATTGAATAAAAGTTTTAAGACATGTCTTGGTTTCATAATCGACCCACCAAGCCCACTTTCCTTCCTCCCCCGCCAACAGAAGAATAAATTACAACCAAAGATATCGAAGCATGCTTCTAGGGGTATAAAACTTTGAGATGGGATATTCATGAAATGTATTATTTCCAATAGTATCTTCTCAATTATGTATTTTTTTTATAATAAGGAAAATGAGAACTCATTAAGGAAAAATCAACAATGCACAAGTACAGAGGAGACCAAGGAGCTACTAATTTCTGTTGGTGGTGAAACAGAAAAAGAATTACATTATGAGGATAAAAAATAACTCCCTAGTAACTTTCAAAAAGATGAGGAAACATCACATGAGAATGAAAAAGAGTCCCTTGAAACTATAGAATATCATTCCAAGATACATTCTACTGTGGACATGGACCAAAAGGAATCTACTGATGGATGCTTGAACTATGAAGGAGGTCCTACTGATGGGTGCTCACAAATCTATGTTGGTGACATAGAGATCAAAATGGAAAATGTTGTTGCAATGTGAATTTATAATAAGCATGAAGATGAATACCTTGTGACAAATAATGAATATCCTATATCAACTTCCCCATCACCACTTGAGCTTCAAGACGTTGATCAAATCAAGCAGAAAAAAGAAGAGGAAGTTCGGTCTCATGAACCATCCTTCATTGAAGGGTCTTTGAAGATGAGTTAAAGGTATCTCCAAGAGGCCCTTAGAATACTACATAACACTCAATCATTGGTATCAAATTCTTGTTGGAAAGTTTCTTCATTGGAGGAGCCATCCTTCCTTTAAGACATGGAGAAGATTCAAAGAGCAATGTGCAACATCAAAGGTAATTTCATGTCTTTTCTTTTTGATAGAAAACTTTATCATTGAGCTAAGTGAATGGTTACATGAATCCTACTTGAAGAACAATGAAGATATTCATAAGCTCAAAATTCAAAATGAACAACTTTTTGAGAGGCTGCAAGATGCTTGTCCTTCCTCCTATGTTTCAGATTGTCATATGGTAGATTTCTTGGAGGATTCTCATGACATGATGGATCATGAGAAACATGAAAAATTGCAGGTTCTTGATGTGTTTGAAGATGATATTTATGAGAGCCAATCACTAGTAGTGGAGGAAGAGGAACTTGAGTTGCCTCTTGAAAACGGTTACACACTTTCTAAATAAGTGCACGATTCCACCACCTTGGAACCAAACCATGAGGAAAGTTTTGAATTTTTAAGGGAGGTGCATAATTCTACCCCTATGGATCCTTCACATGATGAAATTTTTTCACTTTCTGATCATTTGGGTGATTTGGTTCTTTCTCCTACATCCTACACTTCCAAATTTTGTTGCATTCATCCTAACCATCGTAGATCCAAATCCTAGGCTCTATCAAGCGCCGAGAGGGATCAAATATCTTCTTAGGTATCCATTGATTTGATTCAAACCAAAAGATACATCTTTTTATTTAAGGTCCACATATAATATTTTTATTATTAATATTTAATATTATTTATGGCCGACATATAATATTTATTAATATTTTTTATTTTAATAGGAACGAACATTACAACATTTCCCCATACATGGTTTTAAAACCACATGCAAGTCCCTCCTACAACCATGGGTTGTTTAGGAGGCCTTGCACATGGTCTTAAAACCATTTGCAAGGGCCTCCTAAACCATGTACAATAAAACCATGGGTTGTTTAGGAGGCCTTGTACATGGTATATAAACCATGTACAAGGCCCTCCTAAACCATGTACAATAAAACGATGGGTTGTTTAGAAGGCTTTGCACATAGTTTTAAAACCATGCACATGGTTTAACCATGTGCAAGGCCAACATTTTTTTGAGGATAATTCAATTTTTTATTTTTTATTATTTTGTTAGGTAGGAACATTACAACATCTCCCCCATATTGTGTTTTTTAGTGACCCACATTTCTTTTACGGATAATTAAATTTTTACTTTTTTATTGTTTTGTTAGGTAGCAAGATTACAACATCTCCCCCATATTAGGTTTTTTTTGGCCGACATTTATTTGACCTATAATTAAAAAAATTATTTTTATTAATAAAAATAACGTAACGTAACGTTACATAACATTACGTAATGTTACATAACGTTACGTAACGTTACAAGATCTCCCCCATACCGGGCTGTAGAGTGCCTCTCGGCGCAATGAAGTATGGGTGAAAGGTTTCTTTTCTATAGTGCCACATGAAGAGTATGTAATTTAAATCTCTCCTTTTGATTATGAAATGATTAGAGAAACATATTCTTTACATTTTCAGCAGCATCCTTGTTACATTATGATGATATACATCTACATGGGTGCACCTATGGTGTTCACTTGAGTCACTTGGAGACTCATGATTTTCCTTGCTGCTTTCCTAGTCTATTTGATGTTGGAGGAACTTCATCCCAAACTTTGGTGAAGAGATATATGATTGAAATACATTACTATTGGAATGAAAATCCTCTATTATTTCATGATGATATACATATTCATGGGTGTATTGATGATATTTCTTTGATCCACTTGAAGTCTTCATGTTTTCTTTGATCCTTATTTGGTTTAGATTTTGGCGGAGGCTCTTCATCCACTTCTTGGATTAAAGAACACATGGTTGATTATATTGAAGCACATTATATTATTTTGGAGCAGAATTATGGGACATGGGATCCTCACTTATGTCATTGGGCAGATGGGATATAATACTTGATGCTTGTGTGTATGGGCTACATGATGATCTACTTACTTGGATGTACAAGCACTTTCCTGATTCTTTGATGAGGTACCTTCTTGATGTACATTTGTATGATGTTGTTATGTACTTTCATGATAGATATTTTGTACTCATGATGTTTGGAAGGGTGTAATACCAGCAATGGGATCTTGGAATCGCTTGGTTTCATCTCACTAGGAGTAGCAGTTTGGTTGTTGGTATGAGAAAGAAATCCAACCTTTAGTTGGTTGAGTTCATCTTTGCAGAGAAGTGTTCCAGTTTCTTATGTGGGATATGTCTTCGGAGATGGATTCAATTTTCACATGCTTGGTTTTCATGGAATTTCATCATAGAAATTTCACACCATGCATGTATCAGGATTGTATGGGACCCTGGAACCATTTTTGGTCTCATTGGTTTCAATTTTGGGGACAACAAGCAACATTGGAGATTTAGTCACCACTTGAGAAGATGATTGTAATCAGAGTAGTGCAGCAGCAATCATGGTGGTTCCTCTCTGATATTTTCTTGGAATATTAATAAACTCAAAGTTTGGTAACTCAATACCAACTTCAATGAATTATACAGAAGCAAAGAGGGGTGAAAGTTTAGAAAAGGTTTCCAAACTATGGAGGTAAAGATTATTTACAAAAATTTTGTTTTTATGGATTTGATTAATCTTTTTTGTTTTAGTGGTGATCTTACAGGATAGATGAATATGCACAATCCATGTCTCTTTACTTTTGGGAACACAAAATTGCAGTAAATGAGCGCCACTACTAAAATTGCAGCTAAAGAAAATTAATAGGCAAAACCATAACATAACACTTGGTGCAAAGGAAGGAGTACCAAATGAGGATGACACTTGGGAATATGAAAAATATTGCAGCATACAAAATTCGAATTGCTTGAGGACAATAAATATTGAGTGGGGATTATTTGTCATGTACCCAATTAAATAATTTCCAAATAAGACTATTTGCAAATAATGTTTCACCAACCTACTAGTTCCCTAGGTTGAGATGGAGACATAAATTTTGTAATAAGGGGCTATGGGACCCAAAAGAAATTTATTTTACCATATTCACATCTAATTGGGTCACACAAATGATAAATTCTAAGAAAATAAGGTGGCATGAGTTCATGAAGACACTTGGAAGCTTGTGAAGACTGTGGGTGATTAGATTCCACGCACACTTGGCATGATATTCATCCAAATTCGAACACAGGGGTAATGTAAAATTATTGGATGGTAATGTGGTGTCAAATATAATATAATGAGCCAAGGAAGTCGAATTGGTAAAGGAGGGTAACTCCCATGGAAGAGTAAGATACTAGAAGACAAGGTGTGCCACTTGGAAGGAAATTCTATGCACTCTATGACAACAAATGATGGAATATTATATGACAAGTATGACAAATTCATACCTGATTGCAGACATATAAAAATATGACATGTCAGGGATAAAAATAGACACCAAAAGGTCAAGTTTGGTATTTAGAGGCAGTAATTCGAATTGGGGAAAGAATTGGAGCATGAAGAGGAAGACACATGTCATGAGAGTTACTAAACTACTAAGATGAGTTGGAGGAAGCTCAAGAAGGGAAATTAGACCTTAGGATGCCTCATGAAGTTAATAAAAGGATTTCATGAGGAAGGAGAATATATTTTGATCATTTTTTTAATTGGCCTTTGGCATTTTTGGAGATCTTTTGCTTGTCCATTGCACGGTGAGTGCACACTCACCCTGCTAGTGAACCAATTTCGAGGGAGTTGGATTCCTTTCCAAGTTGGTTGATAGAGAGTCCATTCATAAATCTCATGGGAGATTAATGAAGGATTTTTATTGTAGTTTGAAGGTCCTACAGTTTAATTCTCATCTATCTCCCCATTCTCTCATTACTTCTTCTCCATTTCCCCACAATCACAATTGATGTCACACTTGTTAGAGTGATTCTTGCGCCTTGCTGAGGATGGTTGATGCACAAGATTTGATTTATGTTGTATTTATATGTAATATCATATACATATTCTCTGTAAGTAGAAATATCATAAATATATATATATATATATATATATATATATATATATATATATATATGAAAGGATCACATTCCCCATGCTCTTGAATAACTAGTTTTTCGTAGATTTGGCTTCAATATTAAAGTAGCTTTATATCATATTTGTATGAGGACATTTATATGAGTTTTATGATGATGGGGAAGAAATATATTATGTATGGCTCTGTAATATTATTTCCACATGCTCTGTAATTCAAAATATCAGAAGTACATGTATGAAAATCTTGCATACTCATGCCCTTGTATCACTAGACTTCATGGATTTTGGCTTCAATCTTGAAGTAGTTGTATACCAGATTTGTATGAGAGATATTATATGAGTTTGAGGATGTTGTGACAGACATATATGATGTATTAATCTGTAATTTCATTCCCATAACCTCTATGGGTCTAAATCCAAGAAACTCATGTGTGAAAAGCTTGCATTCACATGCCATTGAATCACTAGTTTCCATGACTTTGGCTTCAATCTTGGAGGAGTATTGTATCATGTTTGTGGGAGGGTTTTACTTTGAGTTTTATGCTGTTGGGTAAGACATTTTTATTCAATATTTTAACACCATGTTTCATATTACTCTCAGAACTGTATATTCTACCTTACCTATGTCAAAGTCTAGCTAGTAATGCATATTTCCCTTAGGCAATTTCTATGAAATCTACCCTACAAATGTTGCAAACCATAATACATTTGCAGAACTTAATAAAAATGATTAAGGATAGAAATTTAGGTCTGATACTAATTCCCATACTCTGTTCTTAAATTTTGGAGGGTCGTACTTGATTTGGATATCTAGTTTGGTCATCACCCTTGGGGGGATTTGAACACAATTTACTAGTAATTTTGGTCTTTTTTTCATTAGCCCCAAAACATTTTGCAGAGGTTTAAATTATGATACAAAGTATACATAAAAAAAACTTGGGATGTTTTAAGACTCACCATACAATCTCCTTTCAAATCTGGGACCATTTGGTGAAAGTTGGAAACCTCTAGAGTCATGACTACTTAAGCTCGAATTTTTCCCAATTTGTGCATTTCTCCAAAATTTCCAAAAAGTGACATTACACAATATTCCAAAACAACAAATCAATATTGAGCCACACCTCATTTGGTGTCATGAGAATATATACATTAAATAGGATATCCCTCGAAATATTGATACAAAGCATCCCATACGCTTCATCCATTATGTTAAAATACTTAAACTTCTCAAGAGCTGAGTTTGAGTAATTTTTTGTCCCCATGGTAACTCTGTAGAGACCTCTCGATCTCAACTAGATCACAATATCAGAATTAAACACTCAAAATAGTTGAATGGAGTGAGCAAGGTAGGATGAGACTTCTCCATTTGTTGCTATGCACTGAGTAACAAAGAACACTTGAACAACCTGTAATGCAAACTCTCAATCTACTAGAGGAGACCCTAGATTGCAATTCAAACCATATGAAATATCTAAATTTGACTTGAAACTCCAAATAGATCTGATACCATGTGAAATTATGATTCATAGCAAGATAGAGAATCAAAGGGAAGCTCACAACAAAAGAATTTTACAATACATGAAGAAAGCAATGTAAATGAGAAAAATTAACACATAGAGATGGTTCCAATACCTGATTTTTCTATTACAGTCCAACATTTAAATATGTTTGGAACATGGTTATTCTAAAATAGGAAAAAATTGTTAGCCTTTGGAGGAAAATTGGTGGCATAAATTTGGTGGGATTAGATTGGACATTAAACCCCCCTAGGTGGACCACTAAGTTCCCAAAACACCTCAAACGGCCACAAATGGCCATGTGAATATTGGGGAAGCATGATTGGTCATAAATAAGGATATTATAGGTGTTTTGGAGTGCATGGGTGAGTGGCAGGGGCTCTAGGAAGCAATAAATGGTCCAAAATAGCCAAAAACACTAAAAAACAATGAATGGGTGCCTCTAGTCAGACCAGATCAATGATTTAAGGAGTGGGAGCACCCGAAGGGAATAAATTGTCATTAATGAGGGTTATCATGATACTGGTTGACTAAAATGTGTGATATGGGTGCAAGTAATGGTCCAAAACCCCCAATAACCTTAGGAAGGCAACATAACTAATGTTTGGACTATGCAACATAAGTGAAAATGAATGTATAGTATGGTCCTAGGTGGTATATGACTATGGTACTAGGTGGTATGATGTTCTAACATCCCCACTTAATCCGAAATTAGTGTAACCACATCAAAATTTGAGGCATTGGCATAAATATGCTTGAGAGCTTGAGAACTTGTAGAACTTGGATAAAGATGCTTGTATGTGAAAAAGGAATCCTGAGAATGGTGTTTTATGATTAAAGGGTTGTGCGTAAAAATTTGGGATATGTCACAGAAGAAGTGTGCAAATGTAATATCCCCGGTTCTGACCCCGGTTGCATTAAAAGATACATGATGTATATGTTGTAATTAATCGTGGTCTGGAGCTAAAGGCCAAAGCCCCACCATCGATTTGGTTGTGTTATGTTTCGGCAATTGGGATCGTTGCCGATGGTATATCGTTCTATCCAACACATGATAGTTTTGCATCATGTAAACATGCACATTAATTAAAATAAACCTACATCCAACTATGACGGTGCAACGTTAAATGGAAAGGGCATGATTTCCTAAGGTTAAGGGGGGGGAATGTTAAACCATGAGCCTATGGGGAAAAGCCATGTGTCAGCCATTAAAATCCTTGATGTTAGTTGGGAAGTTAATGCTGGGTGGTGGTGGTGGTAGGTTTTCCCCCACGCACTCTCCACCAGCTGGTTCAGTCACCCGCACAGGCTGGGAGTGGTTTCCTCACGCGTTGCTTGGTATCCCAACCGTTTTTGTTCTGTCCACTCTCCCCATCGCCGACCGTTCATTTTCCTCATGCCGAGATGAGTTAAAAGGACCCAAGATCCATTTATTAGGGGTTCGTTCTCCCTTCTCTCATGGATTTTTGGTCTGTGGATCATTTCTTCCTCCGATCTTGGTAGAGAATCATTTTCCCTTTCTCCATTGTCAGACTGTGAGATGTTTTTTGGTGGTTTTCCTTTGTGGGATGTTTCCCTCTTGTTCACGTAGGGAATCTGTGCTTACTCCACCATTGCCGACTATGAAAATGTGCTGTGGATTCATCGTTGAGGAGGGACCATTGTTTTCCAACGTTACTGTCTGTGTCTGGACGGTGTAATGTCCTATTACTTCATCGGGAACTGGGGATGTTGTTCTTTTCCTGATTTTGTGGTTGTTGTTGTTTTCCCCACGTTGTTCACTTGCTGTGGTCTCATGTGTGTTCTTGAGCTGCTGTAGGTTGCTGTTGAGTCGTTTTGGCCACGATAGGGCCAAGAATGACTCAGGGATTGATTTTCCCCTATTCCAGCCGTGAATAGCTTGGTTTTGCTGCATGCATGCAGTGGCTGGTCTTCGGACTGTGTGGAGTGGGATTGAAGGACTAAGTATGCTTGAGAAACCTAGGTTTGGGGAGCTACACAAACAAATTTAGATGGCTGGCTTTCTTCTCCACAACCCCAAAAGAGCATTGGAAAGGGAAGTCAGGGCCTGAGGGACTGTGAAGCAGAGAAGGGACTGATTCTTGGTGTCAGGTGTGTCAGGCTAGCTCTAGTGTAGGCATCCTTACCTCTTCCATGAGCTCACTAGCTTAGCATTTATCTTCTCCCAGCTCCTTGATAACCTGATAAGCCCTACTATGTGGGCTTGGATGATTTGTGTACCTTGGCTATGTGTAAGGCTAATTAGTCCCTTATTCCTTGGGGAATCATGCCCAGCTCGGGGGTGGAAGTGTTGCTGAGAGATTGATGAGCACGCTGGCCTATGGTTGGGTGGAACGTTGCAGTGACGTAGCTGGTTGCGGGACAAGTTCTTAATGAGATAAGTATCCTTGTCTATTTCACCTCTGCAATTATATTTGATGGCTAATGAACTATGATGAGCATGTTGAATGCCTGAATGTATGTTTGCTTCCGCCGTGTATGTGAATGATTATGCATCTTAGCATGTTTTATTTTTTAAGAATTTTATTTCAGCATTTTATGTATGTTCATGTTCATGGGGCTAGTTGCCCATATGTTTGATGGTTTGGTAGCGTCCTCTTCACCGGTCGGAGGGTCAGGGACATTACAGTATGGTATCAGAGCTAAAGGTTGTAGCATGGGATTGAATGGGCCATGAAAGGTTAGCTAGCAGAGGTAGGTTGCCTTCTGCATCATAGAAATCAGAAGAAATTTGTGCATGATAAGAGAATTTTGAAAAATTTCTCTAAGTATTGGGATCATCAGATCGTCGAAGGACTTAGTCTGAAGTCCCGCCGATGCATCGGATCACCTAAGCAGAAGACCGTCCGATGGGGACCACCAAATAAAAATATCAGAATTTTTTCTAAGTATCCAGACTATCGGCTGTCGGAAAAGTTTAGAGGATCGCTCCTCCGATGCAACAGAAGTTTTAGTCAGAAGGCCCTCTGATATGGGCCATCGGCAGACGACGAAAGGAGAGGAAACTTCCATCGGAATTCATCAGTAAAAGACCGCAGAAACAATGGTGCAAAGTAGTTGATGGAGTCGCCGCAGTGTCGGTGGAAAATAGTAGATGGAATATCTGATAGAGCATCGCGGAAGAAAGATGAAGGAAATAAAAAAATATGTAAAAATTCGTCTAAGTGTCGAACCCATCGATGAAAGTTAGACGATGGAATCGCCGATGAACATCGAAAAGGTCTAGTTGTTTGTGCACCTGCCGTTGCGGCCGACTAGTGGACTATCCTTCCGACAGATAGAGTCCCCGACTGCCGATGCCATAGTAGATAGATAGTGAAGGTGCTGATACGTCGGCAAGGAATAAAAGACATTTGAGTCGATGAAGCGGCAGAAGGAAGGTCAAAGAAGAAATTTCAGAAAAATTTCTAAGTATGGGAATTGTCGGCCGTCGATGAAACTTAGTGGATGCGGGAGCTGCAGTTTTGGGGGAGATCAACCAAATACCACTGAAACACCGACTCAATATAGTTGAGGAAACATCCGATATTGACCTTCAACGTTGACAAAGTTTAGTCATTTGGACCACCAATGCCATCGGCGAAAATTAGTTTTTGGGTTTGCTGACATGGAAGGAAGAAGAAAATTTTTGGAACTTTGTTGAAGTGTTGAAAACCATCGGCCATCGACAAAATTTAGATGATGAGCCCACTGATGGACGTCATCAAAGATTTATAGAGGATAGAAAAAAGTTAATGGTTTGTAAACCACCGTTGCGGCTGCTTAGAAGACTAACTGCCCGATGTTAGCACACCCGAGTGCTGATACTGTGGAAACTATAGTTGTTGAGACCGTCGATGCAGCGGACAAGGAAAGAAAATGTTCCGGGAAGGAAATTTTCTGAAAAATTTGTCTAAGTACCAGAGACGTCGAAAAAACTTAGTTGTTTGGCTCGTCGATGCAGCGGAAAACATCGGTGGATTTTAGAGGATCAGACTGCTGATGGACATGATCATAAAATATTAGAAGATCGAAGAATTATAGTTGAAGAGGCCACCGATCGAAAAAATATTAATGGTTGGTGAACCACCATTGCGGAAGGCTAGAGAACTAGCTGTCCGATGAGTAGGGGATTCGATCACCGATGTAGATCGAAAGCTTAGAGCACTACAAGTTTGAGACACTGAAAGGGAACAATTGAACAAACCATCGATGAACCATGGAGAAAGTTAGTGGATTTGGTCACTGAAATGCCGGAAAGATGGTGGAAAAGAGACCCGATGAACAGTCCTTGGCATCGTCGATGCCATCTGGAAAGCTTACATCAGATAAATATAGTCGAGGGAACCACCGATACAGCGGAAACCTAAAGCTAATGGAGCCCCGACGAGCGCCGAAGAATTTAGTTGTCTGGGTCGCCGAAGTGTTGGAAGACTAGTTCACTAAGGGTCTGAAGCATCGAAAAATTAGTTGGGATGAGACCTGATTTTGACCAAAGAAAAATTGGGGTTTTGCAGTGAATTTCTCATTGGGTTTCTCAGCAGTTTCAGGGCTGAAAAGGAAGGGAGTTCCAGGTGGTTGAAGTTGACATTCAGACCAGAATACATTGGGTAAAAAGCATCATTTTTGAAGTGGTGTGGTTTTCACACCCGAGGTCAGAATGAAGCATGTGGATAGGCGTTGGAAATATTATCTAGCAGGGAACAAGGGAGAGTCACCAGAATTTGAATGAGGAGCAACAAAGTGCTAGTGATTGCTTCAAAGGTAAAGTGTGTTGCTGTCAATATGGGCAAATCCAGGAATTGCATGTCTAGAGGTTGCAAGACCATGAAGTCAAACCATCTTTTGTGTGGAAAAGGAGTTCCATACAAGGATGAGGGACTCGAAAAGGGAAATTTCCTTAAACCCTATCTTGCTAATTATGATTACAAGTTTTATACATGAAATGTATGAGGATATGCCTTGCATGCATAGGATATTACATGTTGGTACGAATAGTGAGAATTATACATTCATAATGAGCCACTATTGATAATTATTGCATTGGTGTGGCATTAGTGGAAAAAACAATGACAACATGGACATGGCTGAATATGTTGCTGATGCTGACGAATGTGACTAGCAACCCTATGGAGAAAGGGATAAGGAAACAAGTCCAGAATCAAAAGTTCGTGAGCAAATTCTGCAATCTCCTGCAAAGGACCAACCAAACTGGTAATGTCAAGGGTGTAAGTAGGATCCATGAAGGTAAGAATTTGATTATGAAAAATTGTATGGAGTGGTAAAGGTAAGAGGTCTCATACCATGTGGGTATTTGAATTTTACACTACATTCATATCGAAATGTGTCATGCCTGTATTATGTTGTTATGAGCTTAGTAACCCAAGGAAAGTAAGCACTGATGATCTTGATTGTAGTCATGCATCCTATATGAAGTAGTCATGGTTAGGCCATGCATGGTATGTTTGAATGCATAGTATTCCTGGAGCAATGCAAGGTAGCATTGAGTGGATATGCATTAAAATATTGCATAAATCTTGTGGTTATGCATTGAATATATGCATATGAAAAGTATGAGTAAATGTTGTAGATATGAATACATAAGTATGGGTGCAAATGTTGCGATGCAATGCATGAATGCATAGAGATAGTGCATGAGTTATTATGAATAACTAATGGCTGAAATGATGAATTGATGACAATTCTGGAACCATTTCAAGAGCTGTTATGAATGTAGGATAGTAAGTGCATGAAGAGGGTAGTCATGATCGATTGACGGCTGGAAATGCTCTATGGAAGGGCAAGGTGGTACAATGATACACTTGTGAAGTAAGAAGTATCTAAACCATTAATTTAAATTGCATAAATGATGTGACTATACCTTGCAGTTTCAGTATGATAATGATTGCGTGAAGTAAATGAGTTTTGGTAATATTGATGTGCTAATAGCTGGAAGTATTTGAATTCTATAATTCTGAAAATGCTTCAGTGATTGTTGCAGCAATGGAAAAAGGTTATATGCATCAAGACTTACCAAGTGTTTGGCTGATTGAAGTTCAGGTTTCAAGTATATTATTTGGGGTATGGAAATGTGAGTAAGACCATGACAAAGGCTGAAATCTACCATGTGAAAGAGCCAAACCTCATGAGAAGAGTCTCATGGCTGTGAAACTAGTTTGTATGCGTAATGAGTTGTCAAATTTGAATTTGTGAATTTTGCATTTAAGAAATTGATGACAACTACTAATCACGATTGGCTTACATAGAATTGTGTCAGGAGGACGGATTGTAAGTGGGTGTTCATGATATGCTAGTAAGCATAAGATCATAATGGGCATAGTGGTGTTGCTACAAGAGACCCACAAATGAGGATCACCTCATTGCCAAGCGAATCAATTTCTGTATTAAACAGAATTGCAAATTCCTATTGAACTTAATTACTAATGTCATTGCTTGGTTATGGAACAATCAATTTGGAATGTATTATCAGATAATGATTGACTGCTTGGATATTTGATGAATGTGCCAGGGGTACACACTGGAGGAAGGAAATGTATGATGCCCTGCAGGAGCCAAACTTCATGGGAATGTTTCCCTTATCTTGGAAATGGGTTTCAGATGAAACTCCATTGGACATTTTGGAAATGTCTCATCTGCACTACATGTTTGGTAAGCAACATGAGTGAGATGGTATAGATTATGTCGGTAAGACATGGGTGGATATGAAATGAAAAGAGGAGTTGGGATGGAAAACTGAGGGATTATCAACTCAGAGAAGGGAGCCCCCATTCCTCCTTAATGAAGGAATACTGCCTCGGCAAATGGATAAGTGTTCTATGACCCTAGTTAGGAATATGCATGTCAAATTGTTAAATTCAATATGCAAAGCATGTTTTGATTTTAATTCCATTATGACAGATTGCTTTAGTATGAATAGGGCCTACATGGTTCACATCAGAAAGGGGTGCACACTTTCCCAATGTCGGGTCATGAAAGGGTTTTTCAATATTGATTACACCCTAGGGGGTGGATGCACTCCTGGTGTCTCAATACTTGATAGTGAATGATATGAAATATGATTCCAATTTTAGAACAATAACGCTGATGAGTTGCTTATATTGCGTGTGTTGTCAGGCTAAACAGATGCAGTCTGGTGTTGCACACTAAATGGACTATGGCTTGGGCTCATCCTACCTCCTACTGAAGAGCACATAGAAGGAGACATTCCCGAGGGACTGGAGAGCAGAGAAGGGGGTGGTTTCTTGTGTTGTATGGGGTAGTGGAATTAGAGCTCACTGCTGGAAATGAAACATGGAAGATGGTAATGATAAAGTTTCCTTCCCAGTCGGCATAAATATGTACTGGAAGGAGATGTTGGGCTAGTATATGCCTAGGGATCCATAGTAGATCCTAGACCTGGAAATGGTCATTTATTGTTGATATAAGTGCATGTGTTATTGTTGATGGCTTGATAAACCCAACTGTGTTGGATTGGATGATGATTGGTTGTTGATATAAGTGCATTGTTGATATAACTGTATTGTTGATATAAGTGCAGGTGATTTGTTGACAGTCTGATAAACCCAACTAAAGGTTAGCTTGACTTTGTAATTATTTGATGTTGTGGAAATTGTGGAAACGTTACAGTGTTGGCTTGACTACCTGTAGTCTAATAAACCCAACTATTAGCTGGCTTGGTTGAGTAGCTTGATAAACCCGACAGTGCATTGGCTTGATTGGCTGCAGCCTGATAAACCCAATTGTATATTGGATTGGCTAGATGGTCTGATAAACCCAACTATAGGTTGGCTTGACTGTGCCTGATATATATAAAAGGATGTTGTGAAGCATCCTACGTGCTGACCTAACATCCAAGTCCATAGGTGATCCCAAGGCTTGCAAGGCGAAGTAGGATCCTATGGACCAGAGAGGAAATGCACAATACAGATAAGTATTGGATTATTTTGCAATTTCTTGCTTATGAATATACATGTGTATATGATTTGGTTTTGGTGTTTTAAGCTCTTGTTAAAAAAAAAAACCCGATGAGAATAAACTAAACATGTGAATTTATTCAATGTTTGAATATAGGTATCGCTAGAAGCAAGGACTATGAAAGCATCCTAGGGGTGCATTTGGACATGTGACTGTCTTGAAGAACTCAGAATGAGTAGTGATGAAAAAGGTGCTAGTGAGACTGTGAAGTTCCTAGCAGCCGAGGAAAACCATGTGGGGAGGATCCATGGTTGAGAGGTCTGAAATAGACCGGAGACACTAAGTGTCATGACCAAGAGGGATTGGTCCAACATTCACGGTGAAGTGAAAGAGGTTGAGAGCATGAAAACCACAGCGGTGGTGTGGGTTCCAAGATGGAACAAGACAAAGAGGGGAAAAAATCTTGCTGCTCTCTCTTTCCTTTTTGATTATACTTATGCATTGTGAAAAAAAAAGATTGTTGAATGCATGTATGGCTGAAAATAGAATGTGTCTATTTGTTTAAAATAATTATGAATGCTGGAATAGTTAATTCCCTTCCCAAGAATGGACATGAATGAGCTCATGTTCCTATTGGGAAGGCATGAAAAATATGAAAGTCTCCTTGATGAGACTTGGAATGTCATGCCAATTGGGAAATTAATTAACTAATTTTTATATTATGCTTGGTCTGACAAAATTTCAATGATGCATTTCACAGGTGAGAAAAGCGAAACCCATTGATGCACATTGATCATGGCAGCCGACCAAAAGTTGTTGGATTTGGATGGAAGTCTTCTTCAAACAATTGCCAAGACCCAAGAAAATATTAAAGAGATACTCAAGATATAGAAAATTTCCTAGACTTGGGGATGAGTAGAAAGCTGAGAACCAGCAAGAGAAGATCGTGGAAGCCAAGGGGCTTGGTCCTAAAAGTTCAAGTAAATAATTGAACGTGGGACAGATCTGCAAAATTTTGAAATTTTGATGTGCAAATGGTACATGCATTCCTATGTATTGGAACATCAAGGATGGTGTTATTCCAAGGGGGAGGGGATTGTAATATCCCCGGTTCTGACCTTGGTTGCATTAAAAGATACATGATGTATATGTTGTAATTAATCGTGGTGTGGAGCTAAAGGCCAAAGCCCCACCATCGATTTGGTTGTGTTATGTTTCGGCAATTGGGATCGTTGCCGATGGTATATCATGCTATCTGGCACATGATAGTTTTGCATCATGTAAATATACACATTAATTAAAATAAACCTACAGCCAGATACGACGATGCAACATTAATTGAAAAGGGCATGATTTCCTAAGGTTAAGGGGGGGGGAAATATTAAACCATGAGCCTATGGGGAAAAGCCACGTGTCAGCCATTAAAAGCCCTAATGTTAGTTGGGCAGTTAATGCTGGGTAGTGGTGGTGGCAGGTTTTCCCCCATGCACTCTCCACCAGCTGGTTCAGTCACCCGCGTAGGCTGGGAGTGGTTTCCTCATGAGCTGCTTGGGAAATAAGTCCAAGAAGAACTCCGGTGTACTAGATGCATAATTGAGGGACACCATAAGGATAATTTCCCGACGTTCATGAACTATGTCGCAATGGGATTTCTGAAACCGATAAACACACAAGCGATGCCTTGGTGTAGAATATGTCATACCTGAGGCCATCAGTCGAAAGAGTTCTTGTAATTATAGAAGATTGTAAGTACACCAGCTAACTTGTACTATAAATTTTTTAAATCTATAGGAAATTATGAGAAGGATTGTAGAGAATTATAGCTACTACAGGAGAAAATAATGGATACCTACTTAATGAAGAATGAAGAGCAGATGCAAGTGGAGAGAGAAGAATCTCAATACCCACCCTCTCAATATCCACTAGCTCAATATCAACAACCTCAGTATCCTCAGCCCCAATATCAACAAAATCAGTATCCCTTGTAGCTACACTACCCTCAAACTAGAGTAGGTGGAAAATTTTGAGGCCAAGGATAACAACAAGGAGGAGGGGATTTGGTCGTGGAAGAGGCCAAATCATATGTTATAATTGTGGAAAGCCAAGACATTTTGCTTGGGACTGTGTGACTCCTGCAAATTCGTGTTTTTATTGCAAATTTGTTGGCCACACTGTTGAGGAATGTTCTCAACTAATTGCTAAGTGGCATGCCAAGAATATGGGAAATACAATTCCTCTGCAGAATCCCAACCAAAATATTCATATGATTTTTGTTGAGCTAAGAGAAGCAAATATTCTTGTTGTGATGAGAGGAGGTGCTGCGATTGGAGCAGATCAAGATGCATAGCATGGACAACCAGAGGTGTGGTCGATGTCACAAAAGAAGGAATCATTCGACGTCTAGAAATAGAAGGATTTTTTCTTAGATGCTCAACCAAAATTCATCGACAAGAATCAATATTCAACATATGGAAGACCAATAGTAGAAATGCCTGAGAGGTTTGACCAACTATTCCAAAAGCAACCGACGGGAAAGGTTAGTAAACTTAAATAATTCCTCACAAGTTTCTTATCACTAATACATGATAAAGAGGTTGTCACAGAATTGAAAGTGCTAATAGAAGAAACTCAAGAAGAGATGTGGCTAGAAAGAAGAGTTAACCATATCTAAAAAAATTACATATCAGTCGCGAGTTAATAATGACAGCGTAGATAGGAGATTATGATATGGACTATATCATTTTGGACCTAGGATTTGATTTCAATATTTTGAAAATACATACATGGGAAAGTATGGGGAAACCACGACTGGACTGGTCCCCCATTCAAGTCATATTATCAAATTAGTCGAAAGTACTACCTATTGATTGACTGAATAAGGTTCCTGTCGAGGTAGAAGGCCTCAAAACATATGCTGAATTTGATGTAATTGACATTGTCGATGATACAAATCTGTATCCTACACTTTTGGGGATCGATTAGGCGATTGATAACCATACCATCATAAATTTCAAGAAAATAATCTTAACATTTGAAGATTCTGAGCTAAGGGTGGTTGCACCAATTGATACTTGATCAAGTTCAATGTTCTTATTGTAAAATAATTGGTCATTATGAATGTAACTATTGGAAAAAAAAGTAGCAAGCTAATTTTTTCTAAGAAAAAGAAGACGTGGGAACTTTATTTTTGGCTCATGATTCCGTTAATAACGTTCCCAAGGAGGTATGGAATTTGGATAGTGGTTGTAGAAACCACATGACTGGGAACAAAGGTAGTTTTTTGAAGTTGAATGAATCTACAAAATATAAAGTAATCTTAGGAGATGACAAACCAGTTGAATTTGATGGAAAATAAACAATTGTAGTAAAATCAAAGCAAGGTGAAATGAAACATATTAATGATGTCTTATATGTTCCTAGTTTAGAACATAATTTATTGAGTGTGGGTTAGCTTATTGAAAAGTGATATCATGTTATTTTTATAATAATAAATGCACCATATATGATAAAGGAAATCATAATCATATTATATCCTAAGTTAATATCCTACCAAATAGAATTTTTGCTTTAGAGTTGCCCTGTGCAACCAATACATCATTAAAAGTTGGTTATGATAATGATCCTTGGGTATGTCACATGATATATGAGCATCTAAATATGAGAGGCTTTGTTGGCGTTTTTCCATTTGACCCAGGTTTAGACCTTCTTTTGCACAACAACAAATCCCAAGATATCGACCCGATAGAGAAAGGCTCAGTCAGTAGCACCTGCGACACAAATATAGTATCAATCGAGATATCTTTCCCTAGGTCCAACATGCCTGCAGCAATCACAAATATTTTTCTAACTAATTTTTTTCACTGGTTTGATAACTTTAACAACCTCTCATACAACAAAATAAAATCTCATGAATATCAGTATAAATGTATTGTTCCAAACACTTCATCTAATTCAACTGGGATCTTTTCACTTTCAATATGGTCGACAGGAGTAGTCAATCTTGTATACTTTCGACCAATATAACTGATTTCTTCTCTGAACATTATCTCCAACAATCTGAGACATTGTGGCCATTTTGAGATAGATTCTTTATGTGTGACCCACCATCTGGTGGGCGTAGCTTTCAGCACATAGTCCACGGTGGACAAGTGCTGATGTTCTACACCGTTCTCTTCAAATTCTACCAAAAAATATGCAAGGTTAGGTAAACCTTCATACATAGGTATTAAAATTGCTTCAATTCCTACCCATCGCACAGATCGTGTGATTCTTGCATAATTTCTCATGGATACTTCATGCATCTAATTCTCTTAATTTTCCAATGCTTCACCAAAATCTGATGTACAGGAGCTAATACTCTGCCAACTAAGCTTTGTTGATGTATTTGTAACTTCAGAATGTATTCACTTGTATATATATTATATTGTACCCCAATGTTCCTATCAGGAGAATTAGTTGTATTTTATTATACCTCGATGTTCCTATCAGGAGAGTCATTAATATAATAAAGTCATGTAAATTATTTGAGGTTAACCCTCTATTGTAAGCCAGGAAATAGTCCCCACAATTGAGTTGAGGTTAACCTTCCTTGTTGATCAAGGGGGGAAAAGAACCCACAGTTGAGGGGCACTAGGGTTATTAGACTCTCCTAGAGATGTTGGCCTTGGTAAGTAATTTTCAATTCGAAAACTAGTATAAATAGAGAGTGAGACTCTCTATTTGTCACATTGACTCACTCAAATGGGGCGCATGAGTGAGAGAGGAAGTGTTGGCACAAGTGAGAGAGATCAGCTGTTGGAGATCATCTTTTTGTTTTTGGGTTTTACTTTTTCTATTGGTGCTCATTCTATCTTTGAGGAAGTTGAGGG
The DNA here is from genome assembly GCA_001517045.1 of Pseudotsuga menziesii. Classification (NCBI taxonomy): domain Eukaryota; kingdom Viridiplantae; phylum Streptophyta; class Pinopsida; order Pinales; family Pinaceae; genus Pseudotsuga; species Pseudotsuga menziesii. Next base: position 52,456 of record LPNX010917509.1, read on the forward strand.
GTTTTCTCCTTTATGGTTTTCCCGAGGAAAATTCTTTGTCTCTTGTCGCTTGTGATTATTGTTGTGCATGTTATTCTCTTAGACAAGATCCTATATGATATTGATTAAATGATAAAAATATAACATGGTATCAGAGCTAACCAGAGAATAAGACACTATGCAGCTGTAGAATCTAGGGATTCTTACTTTTTGGGTCTCTCTCCACAATCCATCAGAAAAAGGAGGCTAGACTAACTCTCCATTGAAGGGTGCATTTTTCTGTCGAAGCAGAATTTGATTCTGGGCATTTTTCATTTTTGCTGTGGGAAATTAAGGATTTTTACAGAAGAGGAATTTTTGAGTGATCCTAGCAAAGGATTTCTCTCCTCATCAAAATCGAAGTTTAGAGACCAAGTTCAAAGTTTTTGGTTGAGTAAAACTCTGGGAAAGTCAAACCCTAGTTTGACCCCAGGCCTGAAAAACCCTAAAATACTAAAACTGGTAGTTTTGGTACATTATCTATATCTTAGGATTGAAGAAGTCTCAAGGGCCAAAATGTTCACAAGACAAAGATAAAATCATGATGTACCTTTTGTAAAAATTTCAGCCTCATATTCGCTATATTATGGGAGATATGATTCCTCCAAATCAAGGTTCTAGCCTCTTCTAGGATTCATCCTTAAACATGACACCTAGGGAGAATTGTTGTATCTCGGGATACAAAGGTTCAAATTAAATTTTACTAGATTTTCCAGATAGGGAATGGACTTTAATTTCTGTGGTAAAACTTTCAGACCCTAAAGGTGAAACATCAACACGTGGAAGTCCGTACAAGTTTGCTATGCTGAAAAGTCCTGAAATAAGTCACCTTGGGAAAAATTTCAAACGTCCCAATTTCTGAAACCAATTATGGTCAAACCTATGGTGTTGGAAAGAGGACAGAATAGGTTACTGCAGTACAAAATTTCAAACATAGAAAACCACTAATTTCAGAGATACCGCAGAAATAATATCAGGCGTTTCTGCAGAGGAAATTGAAAAACTAGGGCTTCCTGTTCTGGGAGCTCCCCTCCATTGTTTTTAGGAAAGGAGTAAATTAGAAAGATTTCCTTGAAGAGGCCCATGTTTCTATCCAATTAGATATAAAATATTCAAATTTTTGAAAATTAGGGTTTCTCTGACAAACCCTAGATCATCCAGATCCGGAACCAGGATGGACACCTCAAATCGGTAAGATCTAATCTTTTTCTATTTACATTTGAGGTTATCATTTCAAATGAATTATCACACCAACTTGATGACAATCTTGGTGAAGCTGAAAACTTCCGAGCATGGAAGTATAATTTTTCACTAGTTCTTGAATAAAATGAATTGGACACCTACATAAGTGGAGAGGTTCCAGTTCTAGATGGAGATGAGGCTAAAGCCTTACATAAGAAGAACTTGGTCAAGGCCAAAAATATCATTCCTGATTCAATCAAGGATCACCTTATACCAGAAATGTCTTCCCTAAAGACATTTAAAAATATGTTTGATTCCTTGACCAAGCTATTTGAAGGGAATAACATAAATCAGAAGATGACTTTGAGAAACCAAATCAAGAATGTAAAGATCCAGAATGCAGAGACCATACAGTCAAACATGTGACAAGGGTCTCTCAAATCAAAGAACAAATTGAAGAAGTGGATGAAGAAGTAGAGAATATAACCACTTTAAATGGCCTCCTAGGATCATGGGATTCATTCATTCAAGGAATGTGTGCCAGAAGGAAGTGATTACTTTTTGCAGACTCTGGGAAGAACGCACACAAGAAGAATCTCGACCCATAATAAGAGAAGAGAATATGGGAGCAACTGAAGATCAAGTGCCCACGATTAAAAGAATATCCATCAAGCGCCGAGGAATATGAATAACTCAATTCTTGAAGAAACCTCTTAAGCATTTGGATAAGAAATGATGCTGTTATGAATGAAGAAGATGATGAATATGAAAGGAGTCTATCCATGAAACAAATAAATATAAGTATTCAATTTTCATTTCATGATATTATTTTGTTATGCATTTGTTTATATTCAGTTGATGTATTATGCATGATAAAATGTTTGCATCAATGACAGTATAATACTATGCATGTGATGGGTAAGTATCTCATGGTGCTATACAACTCTCCATTGCTACTTATCTAGAATGAAACCTCTTTGCTGACATACTGGATTAGTGCACAATCTCAATGATGTCTTGGTAGAGATGGAAGGCATCTAGAAATTTTCCGTGAGATATGGATGAATGTTGTATTGGCTAAAATAGTTGCATGATTATATATTTATGCATAAGAATTTACCATTATGAATATGCATTATGAAATGTTTCTAATCATACAACTAGTGAATTTGACTTGTAGGAAAGATCACGTACAATCTCCTACAATAAAAGAAGGATGGGACTTGTCCCAAAGAACAAGTGACGATAGTTCAAGATTCACTCTAATAATCCAAAATGAAGAATGATGACTAGAATGTGATGTCGATACCTGAAGGGAAGTCCATAGTATCTTCCATATGGATCTACAAGATCCAACATGTAGTAGATGGAAACATCGTGGGATACAAGGCAAGATTCGTGGCATGAGGCTTCTCATGGAAATAAGGAATATACTATGAAGAGACATTTGCAACCACTGGAAGTTTGACAGGAAGACTCATGTGTGCAAAAGAAGGCCTTGTACGAGCTCAGAAGGCACCCATGAGATAACACATAAATGAGGAGCGAAGATCTTAACCTTTGCTAGAAGGTTGAAGATGAAAGCCTATAGAGGATGATAAGCTCACATATGGGTGTGAGAAGAACTTTTGAAAAGGTTCAATATAGAGGATCTTGGTATCCAGTGACCCTAGATGGATACATAGAATATTAGTAGCAGAGGAAGCTACTTGTCACCCCAATACAGAATGTTTCAATACATAGAGTACGAAAGGCAGAGGGAGAATGATGCTCCACTTCATAGGGAGTGACTCCAGAAGATCCTGAGGTTTGACATGGTATGATAGGATGGAAAACTTATTGATGGTTCTAGGATTTACTGAGATTAAAGTGGATTCCAACCTTTACTTCAAGGTTGAAGGTGGAATACCAGTGATGCTCTTGTCATATGTTGATGACTTGTTCCTGAAATAAAAGATGAACTCATTAAAGTTGCAAGAAGGAGACTTGTTACTGAGTTTGAGATGAAGGACTTGGATATGATGCACTACTTTCTAGGCATGGAGGTGTGGCAGAATGCGGATGGAATTTACCTGGGACAAGGGAAGTATGCAATGGAGATCTTGAATAGGTTTGGGATGATGGACTACAAATCCATGACCACACATATGGTATCGAACCTGAAGCTATTGAGTGATGCTTCATCAGAGTTGATTGATACTATGATGTATCTTCAGATGATTGGGTCCTTGATGCACTTGATGAATACGAGACTAGATATTTGCTTTGTTGTGAACACATTAAGCCAGTTCCTGACGGATTTGAGACATGTTCACCTGATTGTTGCAAAAAATATTATGAGGTACCTGAAGGGAACAGTTGACTATGGGCTCAATTATGAAGCGAATCAAAAGACTAACCTGGAGGGTTATGTAGATTCGGATTGGGCAGGCAGTGCCATTGATAGGAAGAGCACTTTGAGGTGCTACTTCAATATGAGATCATTTGTGATCTCTTGGTTTAGCAGGAAGGATTCCTGCATGGCGCTGAGAACAGCCGAGGAAAAATATTTTTCCACTTGCTTGACTATTTGGGAGGTAGTATGTTTCTTTTGAAAACTAATATTTGATTTGATTGATCTGACTTGCATTTTTGTATGATGCAGAGAGGAGTAGTGAAGCTCTAGTATGTGATCCATATCGATATCTCTCGAAAGATTAAGTTCTAGCATAGCCGGTGAGACAGGTTGTCTGAGCATAAAATCCTGGCAAAGCTAGTAGGTGGCTCAGACATAAATGGTCCTGTAGGTTGTCCTTGGATGTAATCAGTCCCGACGAAGCTCGTAGGTTATCCTTGGACGTAATCAGCCTTGATATGATTCTATGCTAGAAATGGCTAGAGTGAAGTTTGAGTACTTTAGGGAGAAGCTTGGTGTTCTACAGATCGAGGTTCCTTCCAAGAGGAAGTGATGAGTCCATCAGCCCTTCTGACACGGTGGTAGGATTGGTTCCTCCCATGGTCAGATATAAGTGCTGAGCCCTTCTGACATGGTGGAAGGATTGGTTCCTCCCATGGTCATATATAAGTTCTAAGCTCTTCTAACATGGTGGTAGGATTGGTTCCTCCCATGGTCAGATGTAAGTGTTGTGCCCTTCTAACATGGTGGAAAGATTGGTTCCTACCATGGTTAGATGTAAGTGCAGAGCCTTTCCCTGGATGATAGTAGGTGTGTCCTATCATGCCAATGGATGTAAGTGCACAACCTTTCCCTAGATGATGATAGGTGTGTCCTATCATGCCAGCAGATGTAAGTGCATAGCCTTTCCACAGATGGTAGTAGGTGTGTCTTACCATGCTGGTGGATGTAAGTGCAAGGAATTTCCACAAATGGTAGTAGGTGTCTCCTACCATGCTGGTGGATGTAAGTGCTAGGGCCTTTTTCTAGATGGTAATAGGTATGTCCTACCATGCCAGTAGATGTAAGTGTTGGGGCCTTTCTCTAGATGGTAGTAGATGTGTCCTACCATGATAGTAGATGTAAGTGTTGGGGAATTTCCATGGATGGTAGTAGGTGTGTCCTACCATACCATTGGATGTAAGTGCTGGAGCCTTTTCACATATGGTAGTAGGTGTGTCCTACCATGCTGGTGAATATAAGTGTTGAGTATTTCCGACATGGTTCTTGGATGTGTTCCTCCCATGGTCAGATGTGAGTGCTGGGCCTTTCTGACATTGTGGTGGATGTGTTCCTCCTATGGTCAGATGTGAATGCTGGGCGTGCCTTTCTGACATGGTGGTGGATGTGTTCCTCCCATGGTCAGATGTAAGTGCTGGGTGGGCCTTTCTAACTAGGTTAGATATAAGTGCTGAAGAAGATGAATACCTACATGGAGGCTAGGCCTACAACTAGCATGAAAAAGGGTTGTCTCTGTAGAACTTCCTATGACGATAATAATTGAGAGATAGCACCATTTGATAGAGATAGTAGAAGCAGTGATGTTGATGATGATCCAGTGATGATCCAGCTTTGATGATGATCCATCTTTGATGACGATATAGATTTGATCCAACTTTGATGATGATCCAGTGATGATCTAGCTTTGATCCAGCTTTGATGATGATCCAGTGATGATCCAACTTTGATGATGATCCAGTGGTGAAGACTTGTCCTGATGAATTGTGTCAAGAGAATACCTTCCTAGTTAAGAGGGAGTGTTGATGTATTTGTAACTTCGAAATGTATTCACTTGTATATCTTATATTGTACCCCGATGTTCCTATTGAGAGAATCAGTTGTATTTCATTGTACCTCGATGTTCCTATCGGGAGAGTCATTAATATAATAAAGTCATGTAAAGTCATTGAGGTCAACCCTATGTTGTAAGTCGGAGAAATAGTCCCCACAATTGAGTTGAGGTTAACCCTCCTTATTGATAAGGGGGGGAAAGTCCCCACAGTTGAGGGGCACTAGGGTTATTAGACTCTCCTAGAGATGTCGGCCCTGGTAAGTAATTGTCAAGTCAAAAACTAGTATAAATAGAGAGTGAGACTCTCTATTTGTCACATTCATTCACTCAACTGGGGTGTATGAGTGAGAGAGGAAGTGCTGGCAAAAGTGTGAGAGATCAGCTGTCGGAGATCATCTTTATGTTTTCAGGTTTTACTTTTGCTATTGGTGCTCATTCTATCTCTGAGGAAGTTGCGGGGTTTTCTCCTTTATGGTTTCCCTGAGGAAAATTCTTTGTGTCTCTTGTCTCTTGTGATTATTGCTGTGCATGTTATTCTCTCAGATAAGATCCTAGATCATATTGATTAAATGATAAAATTATAACAAGATTTCTGTCAGCTTTTGGATTTACATAGTCATCTCTTGTAGACTTGATGTTGTAGATATGGTCGATATATTTTCCTTGTCCTTCATTATTTACTGGCTCAACATATTGTTTACATTGAAATTGACCAATTGATCCACAATAAGAACATTGAACTTGATACTTTTCATATTTATTACCTCAATCATTACCTTTTCCTTTTAAAGTTTCATCCAAACCTCGTTCCCTACTTATGCCTCCTCTATTTTCCCGTCGTCTTCATTTTTCACTATTTCTCATAATTTCATCAGGAGAAAAACTATCAACTTCACGACTTTTATTTCTGGAAGCATTGGTCTTTGCAGGAAAATATTGCCCATAATATTGATCATTAAATATATTCATCCTTTACTCATGATATTGAAGAGATCCCATAAATTCATTTGCAAACGACTGAGTTAAATATTTACACTCCTCACTAGAAATGACAACAAAATCAAATTTTGCAAGAAGACTTCTTAAAAAAAATTCAACCTTTTGATATTTTAAATATTCTCCATAATATCTAATTTTATTCACTAATCCCATAAATCTAGTGAAAAAATATTACATAGATTATGAATTATGCATCCAAAAGAGTCTTAAAATCTCTTCTAAGAGATTGCAATTTAATAACCTTTACCTTATATGTCACTTGATATGCATGTTGTAGCACTTCCCATGTTTCCTTTGATTTTGTTATATCAACAAGTCTTGGAAAAATAGATTCATGCAGTCCTTGTTGAATAGATAAGAGGGATTTCAAGTCCTTTTTTTGATATTTCCTTATATGATTTCTTTGGGCTTGAGTCCAACCAATAAGACCTTGAGCATTTCCTGGTTCTACATAACCATTTTCCATCAAATCCCAGAGTTCCTCTGAAAGAAATGTTAAATGTACAACATGAGGAGTCATTTTCCAAGCCAATACTTGTGCAACCAAGATTGGACCTAACGTGTCAAGGTAGAGGGACTGAGTTGGACTCAGTAAGTTGGAGTAGATCCATTAGGGTAAACCTAAGGATGAATAAGGTCCTATGAGTAACATCAAGTCCTATATCCTCATATGATTGAGGTGGTGATGTTTTAAGGTATTGTGAGTTAATATCAAGTTTGTATACTTGTGGGAAATATCAAGTCGGACTTGTGGGTAATATCAAGTCATGACTCTCATATAGGGTACCCTATGAGATGGACCTCCAGTTATGGAGGTGGGATTGTGAGTAATATAAAGTTGGGCTTGTGATTAATATAAATCTGGATTTGTGAGTAATATCAAGTCACGTTTCTCATGAGGACACCCAAAGAGTGTCATGTCCCCAATTAAATAATTTCCAAATAAGACTACTTGCAAATAATGTTTCACCAACCTACTAGTTCCCTAGGTTGATATGGAGAGATATACTTTGTAATAAGGGGATATGGGACCCAAAAGGACTTTAGTTTACCATATTTACATAAATTGGTCACATAAATGATAAATTCTAAGACAATAATGTGGCATGGGTTCATGAAGACACTTGGAAGCTTGCAAAGCCTTTGCCTGACTAGATTCCTTGTACACTTGGCATGATCTTCATCCAAATTCGAACACATGGGTAATGTAACGTTATTGGATGGATATATGGTTTCAAATAGAATAAAATGAGGCAAATTAATTCTAATTAGTAAAGGATAGTAACTCTCACGCAAGAGGAACAGACTAGAAGAAAATGTGTGCCACTTGGAAGGAGATTCCATTCACTATATGTCAACAAATGATGAAAGATTCGATGAAAATTATGACAAATTCAGACCTGATTGCAAAATATGAAAAATATGACATGAAAGGGCTAAAAATATCCACCAATAGGTCGAATTCTGGATTTAAAGTCAGCCATTCGAATTGGGGAAATAATTTGAGCATGAAGAGGAAGATAAGTGTCATAGGAGTTACTAAACAACTAATATGAGTTGGAGGAAGACGATGTGTTGGGTGTTATAATGTCTAAATTAATTCACCTAATCTTTAATTATCGATCGGGGTTGGTAGGCTTAGAGTTAACACAAAATATATGCGAAGGTAGAGGGGTTCTTATGGTGTCATGGAAATATTTTAAAAAGCAAAAGATCAAAAGATCTTTCAAAATGAAAAACCAAGTCAAACTCCTAAGAATTCAACTATTAAGTCAATTAAATTGGAACAAAATATTAAGCAAAATAATTAATAATTTATTAAACTGAAAATGATATTATTAACAACTATCTTTAACTTGGAAACTAAGATGCAAGGAAAACCTAATTAATAAGCAAGTAGAAAACTTAATAAAACAAGTAAAGAGAAGCAAGTAGAAAACGTAATAAAGAAAATTAATTCAAAATAAAAAAGTAGAAAACTTAATAGTAAAATAAAATAGAAAGAAACAAGTAGAAAACTTAATAGGAAAATAACAAAGAAAGAAACGAGTAGAAAACTTAATAGGAACGTCTTTGAATTCTGTCCTACAAGTCTCTTTTAGTAATCACACAATGAAAAAGGAACAACCTAAAAACATACTAAGGATATCACATACAATATTGAAATTACATGCAAAGGAATAAATTAATATAAAGGCATAAACACAAAACAATACATCAGTAAAGAAATCATAAACAAATTCAGGGAACAAAACAAAAGACAACTTAACACATACTCAAGGTGAAAAGAAGTAAAAAAAATAATAAAAAATTAATACATAACCTGAAACAGTCTAACTTTAACTTCAATGTTAAATAAAACTATTATCTAACTATCTCAGTCAAAACACAATTCAAACATTAACAAAACAAAATTAGAAACAATCTCAAAATACATAAAAAACACTAAAAACGAAACTAAGGGCCGAATGACAGTCTGAACTGTGGGTCTAAAAGGGGTGGTTGAATGGAAGTTTAAACAGGTTGTCCAAATGACATTCTGCACAGTTAAAATAATAAAAATTAACCTAAATGATCTAATCTTCAGCTGAATTCATGCAAATGCAAATCTAATGCATAAAGACAATAAGTAAACCTACTTATTAAGCAAATTCAACAATTACATAACCTTAAACAAATTCATAAACATAAGGAAAATATTGCATGTTAATAAACAAACTAGAATTTAAATTGCATAACTGATAACTTATAACAGACAAGAAATAAATAGAACCAAATTCAAAAGCAATCTATCTATTTGCTTGGAAATAAACTGAATAGTAAACTGGAAATAAAATGACTGAAAATAGATTCGAAAGCAAACTATTCACGCAATCTAGTTACTTAATTCCAGAAATAAAAATGCATTACAGAAAACAAATAAGATAATAAAACTAACTACAACAGAAAAAGAAATAAACAAGAAAAGAAAGAAAACCTCTGGTTGATGAGGGGCCCTATCAACAATCAGGGGTGGTGCCTAGCTAACTTCTACTCAAATGCAATCTTCAACAGGAACACATACAACTATTTATTTAGATGATGAAACAAAAATACAATGTACTCAAGAACAAACTGATGAATTCTTTCTAACTCTCTGAATTTCTAGCTCTAGCTAACTGAGCTCTCACACAAAGGCTGATACATATAATAGTTTACATAGATGAGCAAGTTGACCCTTTAGTGGTCGACTGCTCTCTAAATTTAGTCAATCATAAAGGCATTTAACTAATCACAGGCCAATGCATAGGCATCTTCCCTTCTTCGGTGCGGTTCTAGTCTTCTTCACTAGACAACGAACGCATAGGCCCCTTCTTCCGCACAACAGGTCTTTAGATGTGGCGCACGGGTCCTTCTTCAGTGCAGCAGTGAACTGATGACAAAAAAAAGAGAGCACATGATGAGTTTTCTAGAACGTAGGTTAAATGCATCAGCCCAACACGTGGACTGTTAATGTGGTGGCAAACAAAGGAGGCTACAGGTTGGCGGATTATCTAGAACATGAGCTCCATCACCTAAACGCATGCACAGCAGGTAGTTTGCAGGATGTTTCAAGTTTTAATTGCCTAAAATTAATTCTCAACAGCGTGTAGTCTAGTTAACGATTTGGACGAAGAGATGGACAACAAGCTGGGCTGTGAGATGGATACGCTAGGCGTCGATCTAGGGAGAACGGAGTGTCTGTTTGCTGATGCCCTTCAGGACTACAGTATACAACAACACGTTTCAACATTTGGAAACCTACCAGCGAGTTCCGCGTAGTGAGCTGGATGACAAGATGGACGTCGAGCTGGACATGCTGTGAGCAAGGTAGTATGAATGCATTCTATTTATTAATTTGTCGCAAAAATATCGTAAAATATGCAGACAAATATATAAATTAATTAATACCTCAAATGTTCTTTAATAATGTCAATTTTAATTAATAAAATGATAATAATAAATAGATTTCATATAAACCTTAAATTCAGACATACCTGAGCTGAATAGTGATCTGTGTGACATAAAATATACAGAAAGATAAGAAACATATGTTTAAATGAGTAATTTAATTGCCAAAAATGATAACAATTCTAGGATCAACATTCTCCCAAACCAAAAAAAAGCCAGGTCCCACTGAGCAAAAAGAAAGATAACATATCACACTGTCATTGCGAATTTTGCAGCGTGAGCCAGCAATGGGAATATACATAAGTAAGTAAATTCACAAGGCTTAAAATTAATTCAACCATGTTCAAAGTAAACTTTGGGCAGGTTGAACATATGACATGACAAATATAAATCACATTTATAATCAAGAGAGTTAGTCAATTAATAGTTTACATGCATGATTGGGTAAAAGGATAGGATTATCAAATAATAAAATGATAAGAAGAATTTCTAAGCATCCATATGAAGGTAAAAATTATTTGCCAAAAAAAACAAAATTTGGTTAGCAAATTTTAATTATAAATACTAAAATATTACAATGTTTTATTCAGATCGTCATTTTGTATTTCATTTGGACCTTCTTTTGATTCTTCATATAGTTCTCCATATTGATTTTGCTATAAAAATATGCTTCATGCTATAATCAAATTCCACTACTTATATTATCCTGAAAGACACTTATCATTTGTCAGAGATAAATATATCAATCATAAAAAGTAAAAACAATCTAATTTTTCCAAATCCATTTTCCCCCAAACCAAAGATATGGCGTGTCCTCAAGCCACAGAAGAGAGAAGAATTGATTGTTCCAAAAAATAAAAATTAAAGAGTTCTATCATGCTGTTGACTATTTTGGAAAGAAAAGAAGAAAAACTAACTAACCAGTAAATGGAAATGATTCAGAGATGTATATTCATGAAAAATATAACAATGCTTAGAAAGACCGCGTGAATGATAATAATTGAACCAAAAGAATGCCATAGGAAAAACTAGTCATCTATGCCTCATTTTAAAGCTATCTTGTCGTCACAAAATATTTAAGTGTACCCAGGAGTATGTGATATTTACAGCTATGGGTCCCATTTCTAGGATAATGACATCCTAGGTATATGCTGAATTAGATGGGCAGGGTCAAGCCCAACTTACAACCATTCTCAAATGACATGTTAAACAATTGGCCGTAACATGTTTATTCATAAATTCTAAAGCGTTTCTTCATATTTATCATTGTTTTACGAACTATGTGCATAGTAGTGCATTAACCATATCTCCTTTACCAGGTATTGCCTCGCTTCCAGCAGGCCTGTTCAGTACCCCGTCGGGTTTACCTTGGTACCATGCAAGTGTAGTCCCGCTGCCAGTGAGCCTGTTCAATACCCCGATGGGTTTACTTGAATTTATGGAGCTTTCGTATTTTGAGTTGTTTACTTAGCATTGACCTGCTTCCAACAAGCTTGTTCAGTACTCTAGTGGGTTTTCCTTATATAATGATATTAAATATATGGAAGCCGATTTGTACTAGAGCGTGTTAACACTACTACATTTTGATCCAAAATCCGACGGAAAAATCCCACGGCGCGTGGATTTCTCTTTTTAAACTTACCAAAAATCAAAAGGATACATTTTTTTTTTGTAAATGTGGCCACAAGCATCGGTGAAGTGACGACTATTCTCATAACCATCGGTTAAGCGTCGGTTATGCGACGACTATTCTCATAAGCGTCGCTTAAGCGACGGAGCCTTTAATTGGTCAACTATTTAACATGGAAAGCGCCGTCGCAAATCCGATGCTTAGGTTCATTTCCTACCCATTAGGCTAGTGGGTATCTATTGAAATCTTCTTTGTAATCCTTATGCCAAAGTTGACAACCAACCAGGGCCAACTAGGCCAAACACAATTCAAAAAAGCTAGATTTAATTGCGACAAGGATGAAAGATCATACACAATATTAATACCATCAATAAAACCCTAACTAACAAAAATTAGATGTCACCTAATTTGCAATATACACAATACAAAAGAGAAACCACCCATTTTCAATGTACACAGTAAAAAAGAGAATTTTCAATGTAAATAATACACAAAGAGAAACAACTCATTTTTCAATGTATACAATATACAAATGACAGATTATTTTTATTTTAGATGGATAGATTTTTTATTGTCACATATTTCTATAGACATGGATATATAAGCCTCGTATTGATACATAATGTCAATACACTACCATGCATTAACAAAATCTCTATGAGTTGAAGTGACCATCAACGATATTCCTTTGTACCCTCCATTGTTCAAAATTTGATTTGAAGATCCCACCACTCAAAATATTGTGATAATTTGTGTACAAATCATGACCTCTGAGGAAGTTGTTCTTTAACACATACTCGATGTTCCCAAAATTGTAGGACATAACCTAGTCAAGGTTGTTTCACCATGGATCCTTGAACATGAATGTCCCTCCACTTTCTATTAATAAATCCAATACTTAATCTTATAAATAATGGGGGTTTAATATTAAATATGACAATATACCCACCAAAGACCATGTTACAAATCCTTTTGAGTACCTTTATAACTAAATATTTAAATACACTAGAGAGAAAACTACCACAATACCCATCTTCAACCCATGTAAAATCTATCCCAACAAAAGTATCAACATCCACAACTCAATTACAAATCTAATTCTTGTCATTCTCCTTGGTTTGAAAAGTTGAAAAATTGAATGTACCATGCATACTTTTTATATTTGATGATATAAAGGACATTTTTTCGTGGTTAAAATAAAAAAATTATGCTCATAAGCAATTAAAAACCACCTAAACAACCATATATTGTTATTTCACCAAGCTTTGAACATCTCTAGAACAAGGAACCTAAAGAGGTATTCATTCTTGATTTTAATTATGGTTTATTATTATTTTTAGACATGAAGTGACATTATTTAAGAGAACCACTCTAGGCCAACTCTTTCTTCTCACCTTAGTTGAGCATTATGTTTTCCCTTTGGATATATGATCACATGTTGAAATACCTTATGCATTTAAAGTCGTTTATCTTTCCAACCACACCTCTTTGTATCCCTCACTATTGTTAATGACCCAAGAGGCTACTCAATTCTATCATGACCTTTTATTTACCCATACTTTCTATGTCAAAGATTAATTGACCACTCCCATCCTCAATAATGTCATTCAAAAGAACCTCATCTCCCATGACATTGTATCCTATATCCATCTCCTCACAACAACCCATCCCTATTCTTATCACTTGAGGTAGAGGTAGGTACGAAAAGAAGAGCCTCATTTGTTAGGGAATAAATTTTGCACCATTACCCTTTTCCATTGGCTATTTTCAAAACATGATGTCTCTCCCTTCAATAATTTTAATTTTCTATTAAGAATATTGTATCAAAATTAACCTAATGCGTTTTATGAACCACACTATAATATTTATAAGCATTTTAAAAATGGCAAAACCCATTGCATTTTATATAGGCATTTATATTGTCCATCACATCAATTTGAATAAATGTCTTCCCCTTCATGAGTTTGGTGATGGTGAGCAAAACATTTTTGTTTAAAATATTTTGTCATATTTGTGGGCATGTGTTCCATTTGGGTTGACACTTGCATCCTCTGCCATTGTTGGTGTTTACACACCCTCGACTCCTCCGAAAAGATCAAGGTCGAGTCCAATGGACCCCTTATCCATTAATATGGACATTGTCTCTTTGCCGGGATGGCCTCATGTGGCATTCGTTGTGTAACCCCCAAAAATACCCACGGTAATAAATTGCACCCAACCCTCGATCCAAAGACTATAAATATTTTGGATGCAATATCTACGGGTTAACTTCTTTCCAAATTCAAACATTCATCCGGGTTGCTTTTCAGCTGCCAAATCGAGCTGTATTTGCGCTACATAGTCCCTTTGTCCTCTACAATGATATTTTCCTAGGTGTGGGTACGAGTTTGGTTAGAAACAGTTTCCCAAGAGCGCGCAGGTAAGAAGAAGAGCAGCTACAGGTCGCGGAATCGCTGGTGGAGGAAGAGGATTTGGGGTAAGTTTGAAGCCATTGAATCTGCGAGTTTTTGCTGGATCATTCTCCCTTTAAGGTATGGCTGGAAAACACTCTGTAGGATTTATAGTTTGCACACCATATGTTTGATGAAATTCCTAAGAGAGCAAACCCTCACTGTTGTTTATTGATACTATCGGTACTCTTTGAATCTTTGTTGTTTATATAAAAATAATGTATTGTATTATTTTTAAGGGGCGGTCCTTTGTTTCTCTGGATGATGATGTATGTAAATTTGTAGGAGTGGTCACGCACTTAGCCAAATCACATTGTTTTGGCCTCTTTCGAAGCCTCCAAATTGAAGTTCTGCGCTAACTAATGTTGATGTTTTGTATATAAGCATAAATTCAACGCACTTGGCTCTGTGTGAAACCCATTTCCTGTAGGAAAAGTGATTTGCTTTAACTTGTATATTGAATCAAAAGATATTAAAGGGATTCCAAATAGCCACATTTATCATGAATGGGTTCATTTGGGTGTATATAAGTATTGAATGGAATCTTTTTTGAAATATTAGATGAGGCTCAAATGGGTTTGAAACTGGATATTTTCTCCTTAGTATGACCTTTTTTACCCATCATGGCCTTGGAGTTTGTAAATGATTTTTGTTTTCCTTTTCACACGGACCGTTTGAATTAGTGAACAATAGACAGTGATACCTGCCACTGAACTGCAATGTCAAATCCATTTTGTAGCCACAGGTTAAAGACATGAACACATTATCAAGGAGAGTTGAATTTGATTTCTTTTAAAATTTTAGTTTGGCTGCTGTGTTTGAAGCAGGGTCTTACTTTTAAACATCTATATTTAGTCACTAGTCGAAGCCTGATCCCAAAGGAGGGCCCATTTGTGTTATGGATTTTGAACTGGCACAATCTTCATCTTGTAGGTTGAAGAAAAGTAAAGATAGAACAAACATTGACAGATTCAATGGGACTGAATGGTTCAAAGTTTCAAACTCAAAAAACGCCCTGTCCTAGGCAAGCTGATTACTAGCTGATGGGTATTTCACATTATCCGGGTACTTCAAACATTCTATGTCAGATCTTCAGTTGATTAAATAAGGATATGAATAGGAAAGAACCTTTAGTAGTTGTATTTAAATTTTATAGTTCCAGAAGAAAATAACAGCCCCATATCTATTATTTACCTAAGCACAGATAAAATGAGATTCTAGCAGATAAGAACGGCTGTCTCTGTTGGGCCACTTAAGACAAAGGAAAAAAATGGAATTAGTAAAATACTAAAAAATCTCCACAATAGGCATTTTACAATAATAGTGCCCTATGTTAAATGTTAACATTAACAACATTTTGCAAGTTGCACTACACATGCAGAACATCTGATTTTATATTAATGGTGGTACCCATGACAAAAATATGAGCTCCAGTAGCTCACAGGAAACTACTTCTATATCAGGCATATATTGATACTGCTTGAGCTCAGAAGCTCAGATAATTTGCATACCTTAACTGAGATAAATAACTTCAATACCATAAGGTTGAACTCATCATAACCAGCGTATCTTTGCAATAATTATGTAACTTGCCAATATAAATAATTGAAAATATTAAATAGAATGAACAAGGTCCAACTTTCAGCAAGTTACCACATTAGAATCATTGAATCTTCTAATTTGAAGAATGCAACAATGAAACAAGTTACAATATAGCCTCAACAAACTGACCCAAAAATACTCACTACGCCATTTGTTTTCTCCAGTGATTAGGTGGCCTGCTTCTCAAATACAAATTTGGAGTTTGTCACATCTTGCTGATTAGAAGTAGAAGGCATCTTCAATGGAAACTGTCCCTCTTTTTCATTTGACACTGACAGTGCCATTTCAAGGTCAAGCAAAGGTATTGCAGCAGAAGGAAACTTCAGAATTTAAGCCAATCACACGTGGTTTATTTTTGTCACTAAATTTTGTATGGTAGCATTGTGGTGTTCTCTTGAAAGGTATTTTTATTAGATATGCTGGCAATTGATATTCTTCAAATTTTAATCTTATGGTTAAGAAATTCAGCATCTCAGAAAACTAGGCCACATCTTTGTGAACGTAAGAAACTGTCCAACTTATCCCAAATCTCCAATGCTGCAGTTTTATCCTGGTGTCGCTTATGCTTACTGATCTGCAAACAACACCAGTAAACAATAAGCAAGTAAAAGATGGAAATTAGAGAAGTGTACAATAAAACAAAAAACTTATGAAATAAACTTTCATCCATATGCACAAGGGCTGTACAAGAAAACCTGCTCTACAAGAAAATTAAAATTTAAATAGCTTCAATCAAAACAATATATTTAACCACAAACCAAAATGATCTTCACATTCCACTGTCTCACAGTCTTCACAGAATCCAAACTATCATCTTCAAAGCGAAGGTGAAATCCCATGACTGCAGAAACAAAAACCATAAATTAGTCAACTCCCAGACAAGATTGATCATTTTATAAATCCATGTCAAATGCAGAAAAAAATAAAGGGCAAAAAATTGAGCAGGTTTAATACAGGCGAAGGTAGTTATTGTGGAAGATGGCAGTTCAGTATACAGAGTACGCAACACAAACAAGGTCAGAGACAAACAAAAAAGACTTCATTGATGCTTAGTAATGATAAATTATAACAACTAGTATCAGAGACAGAACATTATATAGCCTCAACACAATACAATTAACCGATCTAACACTTAGGCCTGAGAAGCCTTCTTGATCTTAGAGTAAAATCAAATTTCAAATTAATAAATAAGAATAAATTTCTTATCTTACATAAGCTAGGCAGGAAGCAATGTGTAGCCTGACTTGTTAGTTCCCTGATTTTAGAAGGGTGATTTGTTAGGATTCTGAATAGGAAAGCCCATTCCTAGGGTTGTGTTATGGATTCCAGCATCTGAAAAAATTATAATCATATATAGGCTTGGCAGGCAGTAACGTGTAGCCTAACTTGTTAGTTCACTGATTTTACAAGGGTGATCTCTTAGGTTTCTGAATAGGAAAGCCCAGTCCTAGGGTTGTGTTATGGATTCCAACATTTGAATAAAATTATAACATATATAAGCTTGGCAGGCAGCAACGTGTAGCCTAACTTGTTAGTTCCCTGATTTTACAAGGGTGATCTCTTAGGTTTCTCAATAGGAAAGCCCATTCCTAGGGCTGTGTTATGGATTCCAACAACTATGGCTTAGCTACCCTATGCCTAAATCAAGGTCTCAGTTCTTCATTTGAGTTAAAACTGGCCATTGACATTTTATGGAATGTCCTTTCTCTTCTTCTAAGCTTGACAGTAGGGTAAGTACCATGTACAACACTATGCCATTTTCAAAACATCTACATTTGAGTTTTGAAACTGATGGCAGTTGCAGACAATCCATGAGGGCCTTATTGATATGAGCACACAGTGAAAGTGCTGTGATAGAGAGGAATTTACTTTGAGGTGATATGTGGACCAAATTTGTGTTTCTTTGTCAACCATGAATACATTATGCTATAAATTTTTGTTTCTTTGCCATCCACGAATACATTATGATATACATTTGTGAGAAAATTGGAGTCTAAAAGTAAAAATAGATTATCAGTTCATCATAGAAATAAGAGTTCATCAAGAATAAACTTATTGGTTGGTTCAAGCCTAAAGGACTCCCCACCACTGTCTTGATGCAAAGACAAAATCTGGATGTTGAACCTATTGACAACCATTATAGTCTAAATGTTACAATTCTGAGTTTTATTTTCTGATGTAAAGATTATATGCAATCCAGTCCCATTTGGATGTGGTGTATAATCTACTGTGTCAACCTTTTGTTCAAACCTAATTAATGATCGAGTCATGATTTAGTAGTTGATAAAACATTCTTCAACTGTCCATATAGTGAAATGACTCCATGAATGAATTTTTGAACTGTATAGAATAACTTAGTGCTTGTAGAAATGAACTATTCAAACTTTAAGGAAAGGAATAAAGGAGAAGAAAGGGCTTCTTGCCTTATTTTGTTGCAGGATCTTGTAGATACTTTTCTCATCTAGATGCAGAAAGTATATTTAAAAATATACTAGTGTGTTGTATTTATTGTTCAAACTTAAAAGAAATATACTCTAGATATGATAAACATGTAGCTACTTTTGATTTACTATCCACTAAGTCTGACAGGGTCTGTGCTCAGCACATGAGGAATAATATAAAGGATTTTAATATGCATAGTCAAATCCATAAATAGATGACTTAATAATTATCAAAAGATAAAATTGGCCAAAGTGGACTGAAACTGGATGGTTCTGACAAGTTTTGTCCTTTTTTGGTTAGAATTGATCATTTTAACTGGTTTTGAAACTTGCTTGTTTGACCACTTTTGTGCTAGCGTAGCCCCTTCCCACAAAAAAATGACAAACAAAAACTCTTGAGTCTACAACTAACCTAAAACCTACTTTTCATCTATATAATAATGTTTCAACAGTCTATGAAATTGTTCTAATTTTATTAATCAATTGGGCTTTGTGCAATAGTTCAGAAGTTTATGCTAACCGAATTTACAATAATAAGTCCCCATCTTTATTTCGTTAAAGTTAATGTCTGTTTCACTAGTTGGTTTAGCTGAGTGTTTTCATTTGTATGATATAAATACAATTTGTTGTTCTGCAGTGTCAAAGAGAGCGTTGCAAAGATTATATGTTAGTGAAAATGAGCATAGACCCATTTGAGATTTCAACAAATGAATATGATACACCACCAGATTCTCCACATGGCACATAGGCAACAACAGAGGCAGGCAATGAAGAAGACATCCTCAAGGAGGACATTAAAACTAATAACAAGGGGGGCACCTCTGCTACTGCTACCCCTATCAACAGTGATGGAGAGGACGATGAAGAGGTTTCTCAACCTCCTCTTCAACCAATTTCCACTGTTGCAGAAGAGCCCCCCAAATCTAAAGACGAGGAGGAGGAAAACAAGACTGACAGTAGTTTCATTCAACTGTGTAAGATGCCAAAGGGCAGTTATTGAAATCATTCGTATAGTGGACTTAATAATTACTAGGAGGTTCTCTTCAAGAATAATAGTGAAAATTTGAATATACAACAAAGAAATAACCAAGGACCTGGAAAAAAAGAACATAAATCATCAAGAAAGGTTAGTAGAACTTACTTCTGTGAATAGTACTTCACTAGATTACACGCCATAAGATAAAGCTCATTCTTGTGGCCAAGTTCCATGGCTGTTGCAATATGTACTAGTGTGCATTTCAAATGAAAAGGATCCCTTTCAAAAAGCTTGCACATATCAGAGAGGCAACAAGTTCATTATTTCCACAAAAGATTGGAAAGTAGGACACAAAGCACATTTCCAAAGAAATCTTGTCCATATATCACATTGCAAATAAACTTACAATGTTGTTAAATCGAAACTCTTTTGATACTCCCCACACTGATGATAATATTCTGCTTTGCATGCTATCAGATCTACATTGTTCTTGAGTGAGTAGCTGATAGATGTTTCCTGGGAATTGAGATCACCGGGTAACCTTTCGAGCTCTGCAAACTTTGATTCAACATTCTCTGCTTTATCATACTGCAAGAGATATGCAGTGTATAGGTTAAGATAGCTATTTATGTCTTCAAAGGTTCCAAAAACAAACAAAAATGTATAGCACACCATGGGTTTGAATAGATAGGACACATTTATGGATTTCTACATGTTTGCCAGCAAAAATGCTAATTTGACTCTTTCAGCTGGAGGAGTGAAAGGTTAGAGAGTACAATTTGGTTTTTACTTTTGAGGTTCTTAATTTTCAATATTAATTGATCATTGCATAAATTTTCATACCATGTACATCTCTTTAATGTTGCCATCTAAATGCATGTATGATGTTGCATTCACCTGTAAATGCTGGAAGACAGGTCATTGTGAAGACCACTCTAACATTTCTCTAGTTCTTAATGTAGGAATTAGAACTAATTTATCCATTGGAATGGGAAGCTACGCACTCATAAATTCATCAGATAGAGCTCTAGAGATGCCCACATACTCTTAACAAAACTCGGATAGGCCCCTGTTTCTTGTACTTCGAGAAGACATCCGGTCTTTAACCCCTGTGTCTTTTATATGTATTCCTTTTGTCAATCCTACTGATTTTCGACAATAATGAAATTACCTGAGCCCTCCAGGTTATTGGTTGAGAAGCATAAAACTACTTCTAGCTTGCAGGATACATTCCTAGCTGTTGTTTTAACAAAGCAGGGTAAAGCTTTGACAAATTGACAAAGCTGATCTTGTTCCCACCTTTGCTATTTTTTTTCAGTCAGCGTGCTTCTTTTGTTTCTATAAGAGTTTTCTTTACATTGAAAAGCATTATTGTATTGTTTCTACACATTTCCAAGCTCCCAAAAACATCAGAACAACAGGCTTGAGTTTTGGAGATGCCAGGAGTAGTTACCATGCAACTAGGCAATGTAGCCATGGTTGTGATCTATAATACAAAGTGACTTGGAGCTATTGTTTATAAAACACAACTGTGACCAACAAGAATACTGTTGATGAATCTGATGGGCCTCTTTGCTTTTCCTTTTGTACTAGTCATTTTTTCATTCACCCAAAAAATTCAGAGTAAATCAATGTTTATGTTCTCTTTGAAATTTCTCTCTTGCTGGAAGCCATCTCTGCATTCAATCAATGCCTTCTATAATCTTGTCATTTCAAAGGACAAAAAAGAGTTAAAAGTGCCAGTTTTTAAACAGATAAATACCCTCCAACAAAGTAATAGATTGTAATGACTTGCTTATCAGCCTGAATGAGCAATCAAAGGACCCCAGAAGAAGTTTGATCTCATTGAAGCCATGCTGGCCCTAAATCTATAAAATGCTATGTCGTGCAATTCAGATCATGTGACAGATATTATTCCCATAGTCCTAGAGATAGAGAAGCACACATGGAGCTAATTTGCTGTACATCAACCAAAATATAGTGGACCCAATTTGAGATGAGTTCAAAAACTGTTATGCATTTGATATTTACCGACTGTCCACTACATATTTATTTGTAACCTTCATCTATGTGCATTTTTATCTTCATGTAGGTGTTCACAGGATAAATTGTTCTCAAGTTGCACTTAACAAAATTGCTTAAATTTTTCACATTAAACTCCCCAATGATTAATTATTCCCCAGATCAAGTTGTGGGCCTTTTGGGAAGCTTCTTGCTTGTGAAAGAATGCAGTGTTTCGGTCACCTTCTTGTAGCCAGGTCACCCTACTTTTCATATGCCTATGAGCCCCTTCCCAAAGCCAAATGTGTGCTTTGTTCCTTTTCCAATGCAGAGATTTTCTCTGTCTCGTCTAGAGTAGGATTGGTGCGGCAGGCCTTTCATGCAAGTTGAAGAGCTGTTGTTCTGTTGGTTGTAGCTTAGCCTCTGAGTCCTTGAGATTCTCCTGGCTTCATGTTTTTGAAATTATCTTAACAGTGGGCAATTTCTTTTGGAGTTATTTCAATGGTTAACATGACATAAGATATATCATGTAAAAATCTGTGTAGCAAATGGAAGGGTGGAATCCTATATTTGGTTCTTATAATTATGTGCATTTTTGTATTCTACTTATATTCTCTCTGCTAAATTTGCAGGGCATCCTTAAGAGGTATTCAGGTTTCAAGAGCTTTCAAATCAATAAACATGTCAAAAGAAGAGCCCATTTATCCTTCATCAATTGCATCTGAAAAACTTTGCAGAGAAGCAATTGAAAAATCTACTCGTGCAATTGTTGATAGTGAAATGAAGAATGAAATCAAAGACGACATATCCATGATTCAGAGTAGTGATAAATATGAGGTTAGTACCTTTCGGAATAATTTCTTTCTGTGAGTCTATACTGCTTTCAGTGTTCCCTAAATATGTTTATGTACCTGTGTTCAGGACATGAAGATACCCTCTCCAGAAGTTAGACAAGGATCAAGTGAAGTTGGCATTGAAGATAGTTTGGTGGACTTGAAGGATGATGATAGCTTGACAAAGTTGACAGTGGAAGAACTGCATGCAATGATGAGGTAAATATCTGGTTCCAACATAATTGTTTCTTTCTAAGGCTCCCTCTAGGGATTGCCCATTTATGTCTTGTGATCTACTAGACAGCTTTTGTGAGTATAGGTGCACTGTTGCTACTGTAGTACACTCGTTTGATTATATTATCTAGGAAAATTTGATTAAAACTGCCACTTTTATGTTCACACCTATGTTAATGTTGAAATTCTTTCAAATACAATTTCAGCACCATTGCAGTTTTGTTTTGATATATTATCATAAATGGTGTATGTGAGGATAATGGACTTGGAAGCATTTGAAGTACAAACGTTTCTGTGATATTTTCATATAACATGCCATGCTAATTTATTTGGTTTGATCTTTAAAAGAAATGGAATTCATCCCACTGGCCGTAAACGGGATCTCATTTTGGCACTGAAGAAAATTTCAAGAAAGGAGAGTGCAGGTAGACTCTCATTGCCAAGAAAAGATGGTCGTTATTTATTGGAAATGCATCTTACATTACATTAAAATCATCAAATTTACATTAAATGATACATTAGAGAGCAAATATCCATCTTATGATGCCCTTGTTCAACAGAAGCAAAGAGAATCAACATATCAGCTTTAGTTCCAACCTCCAAATAGTGTGCAGCTGTGTTAAAAATATCATCCTAGCTTGTGATCTGTGCTGCTTGATGAGACTTAAAGCCTGAAACATAAAATTTGTCGAGACTTCTAAATAAACTAGTCATGTGCCTCCCCTCAAATAAAAAAGCAAGGCCTGTAAGAGATATAGTATCCCAATAACCTCAGCCATGAAGATCCTTCCCATTATAGTATACCCATAAAATGCATTGAATGTTCTTCTACAATCCAATCCCTAAAATCTTAAGCTATATTGCAAGTCCAAAAAATAACTTTCATTTGTGTCCTCTCTTACAAACAATACTTAAACATATATAACAATACCGTTGAGTGTAGCTTTGCTTTGACTGTCGGGTTCTAGTGGATGGTAGTCAACTCAATACTTGGAATTTAAAGCGACTCCGATTTTCTTAAATGCATTTGTATTTAAAAAAAAAAACACTTTTAGTCGTCGGTTAAGCGATGGCCTGTAGGTGATTTAAAAAAAAAAAAAATTCAATACCGTCGCTTAACCAACGTTTAAGTTTTCATAATCCGTCGGATAGCCGTCGGTTAAACGAAGGCCTGTAGGTGATTTAAAAAAAAATAATTCAATACCGTCACTTCACCGACGTTTACATTTTCATAATTCGTCGGATAGCCGTCGGTTAAGCGATGGCCTGCAAGTGATTTAAAAAAAAATTAATATGAATTAGATGTCGGATAACCGACGATTTACATTTAACCGATGGTAAACTAAGCTGCCGCTTAACCGACGGATTAGAAAGATGTTGGATAACCAAAAAAAATCTACCGACGCTTAAAAAAAATCATAGTGTTGTACATGCGATAGGGAAGTGTCGAAAATCCGACAATACGGCCGTCGGATTTTTGGTCGAAATGTAGTAGTGTAAGTCCTGCTAAACACATAATTCAATTTTTTTCAAAATAAACTTACAAGTAATTTCATAATGGCCATAACCATAGATCATGTCAAAAGATAGTAACCTAAAGCTGTTCTTTTTCCTTACAGTCCTTCTTCCTTATAAAATAAAAGTAATGTTCCCCAAGGACAAAAATTCCACTTACTCTCGAATTATCACCAAAATACTTGAGAGACAAATGTTGACAACAAGCATAAGATGAACTAGTAATCCATAGATGTAAGATGAGAATGTGAAAAATATGATAATGAAAGAAGGTCTATTAAGCAACTGTTCAAAAGAGTAAATCCAAAACATACATGTCTGAATCAAAATACCAAAAACCATATGAATCATAGAAGAGCTGGTTAAGTATGATATACAAAGAATTATAAATTTTTATTTTCACTATAAGCTGAAAATTTCAAAAGTATCCCAAGAAAGGTTAAGATACCTGATAAGTATTTAACATACTTCCCTTGTCCAAGTAATACTTCATAAGCTACTTATAGGGATAGAATATTTGTAATCAAACTGCAAAACCACTTGCTAGATGATTCAATTTACTCATGAAGACATAATAAAAAGAAAAAGAATCTTGTGTAAACAATCTATTAGAAATGACTGTTATTTATTCATAGAAACAAAAACCTATTTACATATATATATATATATATAAGTGATAATAACCAAAAATACTTTTCAAGGATTAGGAGGAGGAGGGATAACTTCCCCTTCAACTAATTCCATTTCATTCTGCTGCAAAACATTATGTATAAAATCCTGTTTAGATTTCGGTTGATGATAAAGTCTGAGTCTATGTCCATTTACTACAAAGGAAACTTCTGATCCATCAATTGTTTTAATTTTTACTGACCCATTGCCAAAATATGTAACTACTTCGTATGGACCCATCCAACCGGTGGTTAAGTTTCCTTTAAAAATTTTAAACCACGAGTCGAATAGTAGCGCCCAATCTCCAATATTAAATTGAATTTGTTTAATAAATTTATCATGCCATGTCTTTTGTTGATTCTGTATTAGCATGGTTCTTTGGAGTGCATATTGTCTAATTTCATCTAACTCATTAATCTGCAATATTTGTTATTTCTGTGCTTCATCCAAATTCATGCCTAATTGTGCTGCCATATGAAAGGTTTTAACTTGAAATTCAATAGGTCGGAGGACTTGTTTTCCATACACTAAATCATAGGGGGTATGTCTGGTTGTGTTTCCCCATGTTATCCTATAGGCCCATAAAGCCTCTGGGAGTCTATCTTCCCAGTCCTTATGATGTAAGTGAATGGATTTAGTGAAAATGGATTCTAATACTTTATTAGTTGATTCTACCTGACCATTAGCCTGAGGGTGATAAGGTGAAGATTTGCAATGTCGGATGCCATATTTCGTACTACGTTCTTTAATTAATTTAGAAGTAAATTGAGTACCTTGATCTGTGACAATTTCTCTAGTTACTCCAAACCAGGTGAATATTTCTTCATATATGAATTCTACCATTGATTTCTCTGTGGCTCTAAACAAAGCTTTAGCTTCTACCCATTTGGTGACATAGTTTGTGCAAACTAGGATATATTTCTTTTTACGAGACATGGGAGAAATTGGTCCTACAAAATCAAGAGCCCATTTCTCAAAGGATTCAATCATAACTTGGGGTTGTAAAGGAATTTGATCAGATGACGTAGGTCTACCCATTCTTTGGAAACTATCACATCCTTTGACATATTTGGAAGAATATTTAAAAATGCTTGGCCAATAATAACCAGAATGTCAGACTTTGTATGCCATCCTCTTATCATAAAAATTTCCTCCACATGGTCCATCATGGCATGCATGGAGGATATCTATCATTTCATCCTCCCGCATGCATCGTCGAATAAAAAGATCTGGACCAGTGCGGAAGAGATCGTTATCAACCCAAGAATAATTGGAACTTTGAACTATAATACAACGCTTCTCATGTGGGGACAAATGGTTTGGTATTTTCCTAGTTGCTAAATAATTGGCAATATCTGTGAACCAAGGGGTTTGAACATATACCGCAAATATATGTTCATCAGGAAAAGTGTCGTCAAATGGATTAGTACCGTATTCATGTTGAATATGAGAAAGGAAATATGCTACTAGATTTTCTTTACCAGGTCGGTCAATGACGGTAATGTTAAATTCTTGCAATAAAAGAAGCCACCGGGTCACTCTACCATTGGTAATTGGTTTATTCATGAGAAATCTAATGGCAGAGTGATCGGTATGCAAAAAAACTTCATAACTTGTAATATAATGACAGAACTTATTAATAGAATAAACTACTGCCAAGAATTATTTTTCAGTAACAATATAATTAAGTTCGGTAGGAGTCAAATTCTTACTAATAAAATAAATGGCATAAGGTGCTTGTCCTTCTTTTTGGCCGAGGAATCCTCCTATGGTCGTATCAGAGGCATTGGTAGATATGTGAAAAGGAAGGGACCAATCGGTACCCATAAGTACTGGTGCCATCGATACTTTATATTTTAGGATTTCAAAAGCATTTTGACAAGATCCTGTCCACTGGAATTCTGTGTCTTTTGTAAGCAACTTAAACATTGGTGCAACTATTTTAGTGAAATTTTCAATAAAACGGCGGTAATAGCCTGCATGACCAAGAAAGCTTCTTACCTCTTTCTGAGTTTTGGGAGAGGGAAGGCCAACAATTACTTCGATGTTCACAGGGTCTACCTTAATTCCTTGGAAGGAAACATGGTGTCCCAAAACTATACCTTCTGTCAGTAACATTTTACATTTTTTGTGACTAAGGGATAAATTCGTTTCTTGACATCAGATCAAGACCTTCTCGAGGTTTTCAAGGGATTTTTGAAAAGTATTACCATAGGAAGTAAATTCATCCATTTATACCTCCACACAGTCATGTATAAGATCGGAAAAGATTCCTAATACTGCTCGCTGGAAAGTGGCAAGTGCATTACATAAGCCAAATGGAAAAACTCGACAAGCGTATATTCCCCAAGGGCATGTAAAAGTGGTCTTGTCTTGATCTTCAGGTGCTATTAAAATCTGGTTGTAACCTAGTATACCCATCAAGAAAGGAAAAATATTGTTTACCTGACAGAGTATCTAATACTTGATCAATAGAAGGTAAAGGAAAGTAGTCTTTAAGTGTAGATTTGTTTAGCTCTCTAAAATCAACACAAATGCGCCATTTCCCTGTGACTTTCTTTGAGAATACTACTAAAGGAGATACCCATTTACTATTGGAGGTAGGATAGATGAAACCAATAGTGAGGAGTTTTTGTAATTCTTCTTTTACTATATCCTTTAGAGTAGGAATCATCGTCCTCTGTGGCTGCCTTACAGGTTACATGTTTGGATCCATATAAATATGGTGAATACAGGTGTCAGGGTGTATAACCTTCATATCGGTGTATTCCCATGCAAATGTTCTGGCTTGTTTCTTAATAATTTTAAGTAGTTGTGCTTGTTGGTTTTCACTTAATCCTGTGTTTATATGCAGAAATTTTTCAGGACCAATCTCACAAGGTATGGTATATGGTCCTGTATGCTCTTCAATAATGAAGACACAATGTGTTTCTGTAAACATTGAGAGATCCATACTCTCTTGAAACTCATCTCCAAACATCTGATCGAATTGAGAAAAAGACTGAGGAAAATACATACAGGTTGTTGAAGAAACAAATTGGTTTAATACATTCTAAGTGGTCTTCTCTTGAAGTGCCAAGGAGAAATCACTAGGAAGGGAGAGATTATCAAAGTCTTCATCCACAAAAGAACAATTTAACCACCATGAATTTTCAGTTATTGGTTGTGCTTGTTGGTTTTCACTTAATCCTATGTTTATATGCATAAATTTTTCAGGACCAACCTCACAAGGTATGGTATATGGTCCTGTATGCTCTTCAATCGTGAAGACACAATGTGTTTCTGTAAACATTGAGAGATCCATACTCTCTTGAATCTCATCTCCAAACATCTGATCGAATTGAGCAAAATACTGAGGAAAATACATACAGGTTGTTGAAGAAACAAACTGGTTTAATACATTCTAAGTGGTCTGCTCTTGAAGTGCCAAGGAGAAATCACTAGGAAGGGAGAGATCATCAAAGTATTCATCCCCAAAAGAACAATTTAAACACCATGAATTTTCAGTTATTGGTTGTGCTGGGGGGTATAAAATAAGTCTTTGTGTGGACAACCCATTGGAAATAGTAATCTCTCCATCCCTACATCCTATAAAAGCATTTACAGTAGCTAACCATGGTCTTCCAAAAATAATAGGATACCCTTTAGAAGGATCCTTTGATTCTACGATCATAAAGTCAACATGGTATTCCCATGAGGCTATTGATACAAAAATGTCATCCAAGATTCCAACATGTTTGACCATAGTACGGTCTGCTAGTTCTAGGATGGAAGGAGTAGGTCGGAGAAATTTTCCTAACTGTAAAAATTCTAAAACTGCGGTGGTCATCATGTTAATAGCGGATCCTAAATCGATTAATGTAATCTATATGGAAGTGTTATTTATAATTACAGTCACTACTGGGACTCCTCTATTTGTATATTTTTCAATCCGAGACTGGCCTATCATACATTCAGACATCTCTCCTATAACATGAATTGTAAAAGGGTCCTTTTGCTTCTTTCATGGGCGTTTAGTACATAGATCCTTTATCACCTTACTATAGATTGGTATATCTTTGATAGCTTGTAATAGAGGGATTTTAATGCAGATATTCTTTAATTCATTCAAAATGTTGTACTCTGGATGAACTATAGGTTTTTCTATTACTAGTCTTTATGGAAATGGAGGAATTATTTGCTCCTGAATAGTTTCTTGTGGAGGATAGGTGTGTACTAGAACCTTTGGAATGTTCACATCCTCCAAAATAGCATCATTCACGGTTCACTTGAATATTCTTTTTCTTCATTTGGTTCCTGAATGATCACTAATGACTTGGGTTTATTATTCACAACTCTTCCCGATCGTAATTGAATTTCATGTACAGGTACAGTCGAAATAAGGTATGATGGAAGAGTTTGAAACTCAATGCTATTAAGAGCTTGAGTTGGTTTATTATTAGGGTTAGGTATCGGTTGTGCAGGTAATAATGTCGGTCGAGGAGGATTTTCATTCTGAAAGTGATGAGGTTGTTGTGTGATAAAAGGAACTGGAGGTACAAATCCAGGCAAAATTTGCTCGAAATTTGTTTGATTCTGAGGATAAGGATGATTAGGTGTAGGGACAGGTTGTGGCTGAGGATATGGTTTTCCTATCCATCCTTGTGACCAATATTGCTGTTGTGGGAATTGAGGAGGAGGGTACTGAGGTGGCCAATTCTGCCAACTTGAATTGTTCCATTGTTGAGGTGGTTGATACGGGGGATAATAGAGTGGAGGTTGCGGTGGAAAGTTCTGATATGCTGGTTGGTCTCTAGGTTTCCAAGGAGGCCTCCTAGATGTTTTGGATACATCCCCACTCTTATAGATGGCTTGCAACCCAGGAAAGGATGCGAAATTATCCATTGGATGCTCTTTTGTACAGATGCGACATATAGAGATGTTGTTTAGTGGACATTCCCTTTGGGGATGTTTAGTTCTACACCTTGGACAAAAGATAATCATTGCTACCTCTTTTTAGCTTGTAAAGAATCGAGTTAAGAACCCATTGCTCCTAAGATATTAGTTTTGAAATTCTCCAACAGGTTTCCTAACTCTACTCTTGTAACTCCACCTGAACTAGGAACATTTCCTCTTACATTTATACTAAAAGGATCTCAATTTTTTTTTGCAACTTTCCCCCTACTCCTAGAATAATTTTTACACATATCACCGATTTGTGCAAACGTTTTATGAGAAATATCGCTAGCCGCCATGATATTAAGACTTTCTAACAAGTCCTCGGAGATCCCCTTAAGAAAAAGTGTACGTACTGCATCTTCTTGGAGGTCACTATATTTAGATTTATGTAAAGTATAAATGAACCTTTCAATATAATCCTCCAAGATCTCATCTTCAAATTTTTGTATCTTGAATATATCACGTCGAGAGTCCTTGGGTTTGCAATAGTCTTGATATTTTTGTAAGAATGAAGTTTTCATATCATCCGAAGTCCTGATAGTGAATTCTCCTAATCCCATGAACCATCTCAAGGCGGAATATTTTAGTGTAGCAGGAATGAGTTTTAGTTTGTGAGCATCTTGTAGATAATTATAGCTCCTAAAAAGGATATCGAACTTGAACAGGAATGTGTCCGGGTCCTCATTACTTTTTCCATAAAAAGTAGGTAAGGAGGAAGGAGGGATGTTTTTCATAGTTACATCCTACATTGTAACTAAAATAGGGAACCTAAAGGTAGCCTCAGTTTGATTTTCCCCTTCTCCTTTTCATTTATAACTTCATCATGACCTTCATTTTCTCCCCGTTTCTCCATATAAGCTGGATTATTAATGTAGATATACCTAGGAGGCTCCTTTCGAGGTGATAATGGGGCGTCCCAACGTTCTTTTTCGGGAGAGATCTTCCTCTGATCAACCGTGTTTTTATTGAATCCTAGAGGGATAGTAGGTTCTATTGTAGAAGTTTCAATTTGCGAAATGAATGGATCTACTAAGGTTCCAAAGAGAGCTTTTACTTGGGTAGGATCAACAAAGTCAACGAAATTCGGGTCTCCTACTAGTGAAAAGGTTGTGTTAATTGGATTCGAAACTAGTGGAGGGCTGGAGATTTCTAATGGCCGATCCTCTTGAACTTCCTCAGGAATGAGGTCCTTAGGACCCCCTGCCAAGTTTCCTTCTCCTTCTATGGCTTCCCTGGTAATATATCCTGAGAGAGTCTTCTTAGGTTTCAGGGTAGAACTACTTCCTAGAGGCGTATTTCGATACCTTTCTACTGAGTTAGTGGTTGGGGAATTACGTCCCCTATGGTAGTTAGTAGGGATTTCGATAAGTTTTCCGGTCTTAATAAATCTACCATGAGGATCTCTAAGTCTACTCATGAAAAACTTTAAACTAAAGAAAACCTATGCTACTTCTTTTGCTGGATTTGGGGGCTCCTGTTATAATAGATGCGCGGGTTCTTACCTCTCGTCTTACCTCTCCCCTACTACCAACCTATTGCTAAGCTTCATAAAGAATTCTACTCTACCTTACAGAACAACTCCCTGGAAACGCCGCCAAAAGTGTTGGGTGTTATAATGTCTAAATTAATTCACCTAATCTTTAATTATCGACCAGGGTTGGTATGCTTAGAGTTGACACAAAATATATGCGAAGGTAGAGGGGTTCTTATGGTGTCGTGGAAATATTTTAACAAACAAAAGATCAAAAGATCTTTCAAAATGAAAAACGGAGTCAAACTCCTAGGAATTCAACTATTAAGTCAATTAAACTAGAACACAATATTAAACAAAATAATTAATAATTTATTAAACTGAAAATGATATTATTAACAATTAATCTTTAACTTGGAAACTAAGATGCAAGGAAAAACTAATTAATAAGCAAGTAGAAAACTTAATAAAACAAGTAAAGAGAAGCAAGTAGAAAACTTAATAAAGAAAATTAAATAGAAACAAACAAGTAGAAAAATTAATAGGAAAATAAAATAGAAAGAAACAAGTTGAAAACTTAATAGGAAAACAAAATAGAAAGAAACAAGTAGAAAACTTAATAGGAACGTCTTTGAATTTTGTCCTACAAGTCTCTTTCAGTAATCACACAATGAAAAAGGAACAACCTAAAACCATAATAAGGATATCACATACAATACTGAAATTACATGCAAAGGAATAAATTAATATAAAGGCATCAACACAAAACGATAAATTAGTAAAGAAATCAAAAACAAATTCAAGGAACAAAACACAAGACAACTTAACACATACTCAAGGTGAAAAGAAGTAAAGAAAATAATAAAACTTCAATACATAACCTAAAACACTCTAACTTTAACTTCAATGTTAAATAAAACTATTATCTAACTATCTCAGTCAAAACACAATTCAAACATTAACAAAAAAGAACTGGAAACAATCTCAAAATACATAAAAACCACTAAAAACGAAACTAAGGGATGAATGACAGACTGAACCGTGGGTCTGAAAGGGGTGGTTGAATGGCAGTTTGAACAGGCTGTCCAAATGACAGTTTGTACAGTTAAAATAATAAAAATTAACCTAAATGATCTAATCTTCAGCTGAATTTGTGCAGATGTAGATCTAATGCATAAAGACAATAAGTAAACCTACTGATTAAGAAAATTCAACAATTACATAACCTTAAACAAATTCATAAACATAAGGAAAACATTGCATGTTAATAAACAAACTGGAATTTAAATTGCATAACTGATAACTTATAATAGACTAGAAATAAACAAAACTGAATTCAAAAGCAATCTATCTATTTGCTTGGAAATAAACTGAACAATAAATTGGAAATAAAATGACTGAAAATAGATTCGAAAGAAAACTATGCGCGCAATCTAGTTACTTAATTCTGGAAATAAAAATGCATTACAAAAAACAAATAAGATAATAAAACTAACCAGAAATAAAACTAACTACAACAGAAAAAGAAATAAACAATAAAAGAAAGAAAGCCTCTGGTTGATGAGGGGCCCTCTCAACAATTAGGGGTGGTGCCTAGCTAACTTCTACTCAAATGCAGTCTTCAACAACAACACATATAGCTCTTTATTCAGATGATGAAACAAAAATACAATGTAATCAAGAACAAACTGATGAATTATTTCTAACTCTCTGACTTTCTAGCTCTAGCTAACTGAGCTCTCACACAGAGGCTGATATATATAATAGTTTATAGAGATGAGCAATTCGATCCTTTAGTAATCAACTTCTCTCTAAATTTAGTCGATCATAAAGGCGTTTAACTAAGCATAGGCCAACGCACAGTCATCTTCCCTTCTTCAATGCGGTTTTAGTCTTCTTTACTGGACAACGAACGCATAGGATCCTTCTTTAGTGCAATAGGTCTTCAGATGTGGCGCATGGGCCCTTCTTCAGTGCAACAATGAACTGATGGCGAATAGAGGAGAGCACATGATGAGTTTTCTAGAACGTAGGTTAAATGCATCGACCCAATGCATGGATTGTTAATGTGGTGGCAAGCAAAGGAGGCTGCAGGTTGGCACATTATCTAGAACACAGGATCCATCACCCAGACGCCTGGAAAACAGGTCGTTTACAGGTTGTTTCATGTTTTAATTGCCTGAAACTAATTCTCAACAGCGTGCAGTCTGGTTAATGATTTGAATGGAGAGCTGGGCCGTGAGATGGATATGTTGGGCATCAATCTAGGGTGAACGAAGTGCCTGTTTGCTGGCGCGCTTCAGGACTATAATCTACAGCAACACGTTTCAACATCTTGAAAACTACTAGCAAGTTTCATCCAACGAGCTAGATGACAAGCTGGACGTGCTATGTGCAAGGCAGGATGAATGCGTGTTGTTTATTAATTTGTCCCAAAAAGATTGTAAAATATGCAAACAAATATACAAATTAATTAATACATCAAATGTGCTTTAATAATGTCAAATTTAATTAATAAAATCATAAAAATGATAATAATAAATAGATTTCATATAAACCTTAAATTCATACATACCTGAGCTGAATAGTGATCTGCGTGACATAAAATATACAGAAAGATAATAAAACATATGTTTAAATGAGTAATTTAATTGCCAAAAATGATAACAATTCCAGGATCAACACCATGGAGGGAAACTCGACCTTAGGATGCTTCATGAAGTTAAAAAGGGATTTCATGAGGAAGGATAATGTATTTTGATAAATTTTTAATTGGCCTTTTGCATTTTGGAGAGCTTTTTCTTGTCCATTGCATGATGAGTGTTCACTCTCCTTGCTTGTGAACCAATTACAAGGTAGTTGGATTCCTTTCCATGTTTTTTGATGGAGATTCCATTAGTACAACTCATTGGAGATTAATTAAGGAGTTTTAGTTGCATTTTGAAGGTCCATACAGTACAAATTCTCATATATTTACCTATTTTCTCATTCCTTCTTCTCCATTCCCCCACACCCTCATGTTGAGGGTGCACTTGTTGGAGTGGTGTTTGCGCTTTGCTGAGTATATTTGATTCCCAATATTTTATATATGATGTATGGATCTGTAATATCATGTTCATATTCTCTTAGTTCTAAATATCAGAAATACATGTATGAAATTCTTGCATCCCCCATGCTCTTGAATAACTAGTTTTCATGGATTTGGCTTCAATATTGAAATAGTTTTATATTAGATTTGTATGAGGGATATTCTCCGATTTTGATGATTTTGTGATATAAATATATGATTTATTACTCTGTAATTTCATGTACCTATTATCTATGGCTCTAAATCCAAGAAATCCATATGTGAAACTATTGCAATCCCATGCTATTAAATCACTAGTTTTCATGTATTTGACTCCCATACTAAATGAGTTGTATACCGGAATTGTATGAAGGGAGTTAGCTGATGTGTAATAATTTTGGGGACAATCAATTTTTATTTTGTATATGGTCTCTATATGTCACATCTAGATATCAACATTTAACTCTACCTTTCATATGTCAAAATTGAGCTAGTTATGCAATTTCCACATAAGCAATTTCCCTGAAAGTGGTCATGCAAATGTTTCACTTTATAATCAGTTTACATATATAATAACCATGATTAATTACATACCCTGATGTATGAAATTAATTCCCATACTATGTTATCAAAATTGGGAGGTCTGTATTGCATTTGGATATCCAAACGTGTCATCTACCCTTGGGGGTTTTAACATCGATTTCGTAGTGTTTTTGTCCTTCTTTCACTATGGACAAAAGCAAGTTGCAGAAGAAATTGTAAAGTGTATGAGAATTAATATTATTAATTAGGATGTACTTATACTCCTCGATCTATTCCATATATAATTTGAAGTCATTTGGTGGCATTTGATTCAACCTGGGTTTCACTAGTCTAAAGCTATAAATTAATGACCCAAGTTGTGCAAAATTGAGTAACATGTAAAAATGAATTTATGATTCAAAAATTGAGTGTATGAGTTATTTTATTATGTTTTAAATCCAATATTTTCCCTCCATAATAATTTTGGAAAATTTCAGTGGTGTTTGCAACCAAACCAAGAAGGACTAGTTGACCACATTTTTCCTAGTAAATCTGCATTGTTTCTCCTTAACAGAAAACAAGGTTTAATAGGTATAAATGCATATATAAAGAATACATAAACCATATTGTTATTTTTTAATATTCACCATACCATTTCCTTTCAAATTAATGACCATTTAGTGAAATTTGGAACCCTCTAGAGTCATGACTAGTTAAGCTCGAATTTGCTCAAGTTGTGATTTTCTCCAAAATTCCAAGAAGGGACATTACAGCTGTATAAAAACATGGTCCTTTAACCTATGCATTAATACCATCCATTGAATAAAAATTTACAGCCATGTCTTACTATTATGAATACTTCTCTGAAGATGATTATGACCAATATGAAGAAGAATGTGAATGGTATGCGGAAGAGTTCCCATCTTGAAACATTTCTTAAAATTTCATAAGGGATGAGGGTTATTCATATGAACCTATGTATTATAAATATGTATGTTTTGAACCACCAAGAGCTACTCCTATGGATGAATTAGAAATCTTGAGAGAAACATGTAAAATTTTACGCCAACAATATCAAGCATATCTTAATGTGATGGGAGAGGCATCTAAGTTCTACCCTTTTGAAGCTTTGTTGAGTGGGTGTTTGGATATAGGAATAATAGTGAAAATTTGGATTCATTAAATAAAAATAATCCTACCTGTGAAAAGAGCAGTGAAATATCCTTCTCTATAGATGAGGAAAGTTTAGACAAGTTTGTGGACCTAATGTGGAGGTTGTGGAAGAGATTTTGGCATAAAGAAGGTGAAAAAAGAAAATATACACCATTAAAGGAATATACAGAGATTCATGAAGTGGAGAATCAATTGCCTCAAGGTGATTGCAGAGAAGAAAATGAAGAGGAAGGTGAAGACAAGCACAAAATCCTTACTAATGCAGGTTGTGCAAATCAAAGAGAATCTACTGATGGGTCCTTGAACTATGAATGAGTACCTATGGGTGGGTGCTCAGAACTCTATGTTGGTGACATATATATAAGATTTGAAAATGTTTCTGCAATACCAAGTTCTCATAAGCATGAATATGAAGACCTTGTGACAGATAATGAATAACCAAGATCAACTTCCCCATCACCACTTGAGCTTCAAGAAGTTGATCAGATCAAGAAGAAAGAATAAGAGGAGGTTCACTCTCATGAACCATACTTAATTGAAGGGTATTTGAATATGAGTGAATGAATATCCATGAGGCCCTTATAATACTCCATGACACTCAAACATTGGTATCAAATTCGTGTTGTAAATTTTCTTCATTGGAGGAGCCATCCTTCCTTGAAGACATGGAGAAGATTCAACGAGCAATATGCAACATCAAAGGTAATTTCATGTCTTTGATTTTTTATAGAAACAATGTGATTGAGATTAGTGAATGGTTACATTAAGCATACATGAAGAATAATGAGGATATTCATAATCTCAAAATTCAAAATGAGCAACTTCTTGAGAGGTTGCAAGATACATGTTCTTCCTCCTATGTTTCAGATTGTCATATGGTAGATTGCTTGGAGAATTCTAATGACATGAGGGATTATGAGAAACATGGAAAATTGTAGGTTCTTAATGTGTTTGAATATGAGCTTGATGAGATCCAATCACTTATTGTAATGGAATAAGAACTTGATTTGTCTCTTCAAAATGGTTACACATATTTTGAAGAAGTGCATGATTCCAGTACCTTGGAACCAAACTATGTGGAAAGTTTTTCATTTTTGAGGGAGGTGCATATTCCTACCCCTATGGATCCTTCACATGATCAAAAATTTTCACTCTCTGATCATTTGGGTGAGCTGGTTCTTTCTCCTACATCCTACACTTCCATATTTTGCACCACTCATCCTAATGAAGTATGGGTGAAAGGTTTATTTTTGATGGTGCCACATGAACAGTATGGATTTACTATCTCTCCATTTGATGATGACATGACTAGAGTTCGTTCTTATTTACATTTGTAGTAACATATTTTGTTACATTATGATGATATACATATTCATGGGTGTATTGATGAGACTTCTTTGAGCCACTTGAATTGTTCATGTTTTTTTCGCACCTTATTTGGTTAATATTTTGGTGGAGGTTCTTCATTCACTTGTTGGATGAAAGAAAACATGGATACTTATTATTTTTATGCATCTTACATTATTTTGGAGCAGCGTTATAGGACATGGGATCCTCACCTATGTCATTAGAGCAGATTTGATATAATAATGGATGCTTGTGTGTATGGGCCACATGATGATATACTTACTTGGATGTACAAGCACTTTCATGATCCTTTGACGAGTTACCTTCTTGATGTACAATTGTATGATGTATTTATTTTATTTAATCATATATCTTTTGTACTCATGATGTTTGGAAGGGTGCAATACAAGCAATGGGATATGGGTATTGCTTGGTTTCAATTTTGGGGGAAACAAGCAGTAGGGGATATTGAGTTACCACTTTAGAAGGTGATTGTAATCAAAGTAGAGAATCAACAAGCATGGTGGTTCCTCGTTGAAACTTTCTCAGAATCTTGGAAATTCAAGTTTGGTAAATCAATACCTACTTTAAAGAATTATACAGAAGCAAAAGGGATGAAAGTTTAGAAAATGTTTCCAAAAGATGGAGGTGTTGCAGCTGCAACTTTTCTCCCCCAATTTTCTTAAATTTTTGGGTTCCTCCTCATGATTTAGCATTATTATTGATTGTTGAACTCTCGATCCTTTTGGGCATGCTGTCTTTTTGAGTAATTTTGAAGATTGATTGTTGGCCTGTTTAAAATTGCCTTGTTTGTTTTTCGTGTTGGGTCGCAGACGTGAATTTAGTTTGCTAGTCGAGGATAAGTCAAGACTTTTGTTCTTTAAGGCTGTTGTTTCAGAGGTAGAATGATTTTTAACCTTTGTTGATTCTTAAAACTGTTTGAGCACTCATTTTTTTTGGGTTAAATCGGCGGCTAATAACTTGTTTCTCTTCCGCCGTTGCGGATCCCAAATCGATTAGCCGTCCGAAACATAAAGAGCTCCGACTGACGATGTACGTTTACCTTTCAGTTGCGCACCCGAAGCCTTTTCTCTTCCACCATTGCGGCTGAGAAAGACTTTTCACGTCTGATGTCAAAGCCTTCCGAATTTCGACCAAAGTTTTCCTGCCCACGTTGCGTGTCTTCAGCCTTTTCCCTTCCGTCGTTGCGGCTCTCAAAGTCATTGAGCTTCCAAAAGGGAAAGCCATCCGATTTTCGATTCAAAGTTTTCCCGCCCTCCCGTCGGATGCAGGTAGCATTGACTCTTCCGCCGTTGCGGTTGGGAAAGCCATTTGGCTTCCGAAATTGGTTTCCTCCCGATTTCCGCTGTTGGTTTTGTTATCACAAGCTTGGAGAAGAGCGAGGTAGTATAGTCAGCTTTTGTAAAATGACGGTGGTGTACCTGACCATTTCCTGTGGATTAGCCGTTCAGTCAGTTTAGTTTGCTGTTGTGGTTTAAATGCGTTTCCCACAAATCATGCTTGTCGTTTGATTGCAGGTACTTTCCGGAGATCGGTCAAGGGAGGCAGACTGTTTGATGAAGGTAGAGCCGAAACCAGTAGGATCGTAAGATGGACAAACCAAAGAAAGGACAAAAATGAAAGGTGACAAAGGAGCAGTTCTGAAAGGTCCGGCAGTTACTTAGCCAATCATGGGCAGGCGTAGAAAAGATAAAGGAATATGAAGCATTGGGGAGATGAAAGGTCATCCGTTTGGGGGGCAGCCCAAACGGTTTGCGGCTGTAGTTTAAATACTTGAAAGTTAGAATTTAGAAAGGACTTTTTCCCTGGAAGAACTTGTAACCCATTTGCTTGTAAGAGGAACTATTTCGTTTTACAATCAGAAACTGCAACTTTTTCCTGCTGGAGAAAGCGAAATGTGGAATGTATCAATGTGACTAAATGAACAATGTTGAAGGGGAACTATTTCATTTTCAGCTGTGTTTCATTAACAGTGAGAGTGTTTAACTTCCTAAACCTATGTTCTTGTTGAATGCTTTTTTCAGTATATTTCGTGATGTTTTCCACTGTGAGTGATAAATGTTGTTCATAAAACAATTGGCTAACTGGTTGTTAAAAAATATGCAATTGTTCATGTGTCTTGAAAGAAGTATCAGCTATCTGTAACTTTTCACTATGCATGTGCAAAATATATTACTCACCAATGAATGATAATCCTGCTCCCTAGGGATAGTTTAGGTAGTTAGCTTTTCTTGTTGTATGCGATTTGGATGCTTGTGAGCCTTAAGACGAGAGGTAAGAACCTGCGCATCACATTGTGATTGTTCCTTGCATCTTTATCACCCTGCATGGTTAATTAGGAACTTGCATATCATACATTAAGTCAAAAAAATGAAAAATATACGGTGGGCCGGGCCGCAACCGGTAAAACCCTTTGTTTTGTTTTTGACCTACGGTAGCTGGACCACAAACTGGATGGATTCCCCACACCAAATAGTCACGGGATAGTTGGGAACGTTGACTGGAGAGAATCCCTTACTGTTGCTGCCTGCGAATTTCTAGGCCTCAACAGTTTTGGCGCTAGAAGGAGGGCTGCCAGTGTATGGCTAGCTGAGGAAACCCATTTTCCCAAGATTATTCCACCAGTAACAGTTTTGAAAGCAGTAGGTTTCATAATCCAATTCCTGAAGAAAAAGAACATCTATATTCTGTTGGCAACGAAATTGTGAATGATCTGAGAAGACACACCAGGGTGTATGTAAAGAAGATTGGAGGATTTCCAATCATCCTTGAATTACCCAGAAGAGAGTATAAAAGGAAATATCGTCCTGTAGCAGAAGACTCAGTGTTGGTTGGAGACTGGGAAGAACTTGTAGAAACAGCCTTACAGGAAGTTGTACTACCTTTGAACCAAGAAGGCCCAGATACCCCTCACAGTTCTCCTGCTCGCATTCCAGTTGGCTCACCTCCTCACTCCCCACCTAGACTCATGGCAGGAGTAAATGCTAATCCACCGCCTAACCCACCAAATCCACCACTTGCACGGAGAGCCAGATCACCATTAAACCTGACACCTCCATTGCATGATCTACCTCAAGCCTTTGATAAGATGTTGCCCAAGTTCGACCCCAATGAGAAAATACTAGTAGATGATCACCTACAGAGTTTTTACTTGGCAATTGAAGGATTAAGGGCTGGGGAGAATGAAAATGTAGTCTGCAGATTGTTCCTGCATACCCTTAAAGGGGCTGCAGCATCATGGTACTTTGGGTTTCCTGCTAACTCTATCCCTGATTGGGATACCTTCGAAAGAATTTTCAGAAGTAAGTATGCAACTCAGAAAACTCATGCAGCTCTCATGAAAGGGCTGTGCGCGTTGAAGAAAGAAAGAAAAGAAAAAGTGCACAGTTTCACACAAAGGTTTGTATCATATCTCAAGAATTTCTCTGAAACAGATAAGCCTTCGGACAAGGTATTGATTGAGTATTATACTTCAGCGTTAGGCCCTGATTTGGCCATGTTTTCCAAAGGTAGGGCCAAGCCTACTTTGGAGGAAACCTACGAAGAAGCAGAAGTAGTGGAAGCTGAAAGAGAAAGTATTGAGGATTATCCAGAACAGTCAGGAGAGGAAGGTGCAGGTAGGAAAGCCTTATTGTTTACTAAGCCTAAGGAAGAGAAATCGTTGGATTATGAAAATATGGCCAAAATGGTGCAGAGGCTGTCTAATAAAATCATAGACTTGGAGAAAGAGAAGGAAACACAAAAGTTCTATAGGCCCTATTACAAGAAAAGAGAGGAAAATAATCAGTCTCAACCTCCTCCGCATAATACAGCATCTATGAATTTGACAGAGATAGGGATGGAAAATTTTTACACTTTCCACCAACAACCCCACTCTGAGAAGAATTGTCCGCAATGGATAAATTCAATGACGTTGGTCATGAACCAAATGTTGGAT
The DNA here is from genome assembly GCA_001517045.1 of Pseudotsuga menziesii. Taxonomy (NCBI): domain Eukaryota; kingdom Viridiplantae; phylum Streptophyta; class Pinopsida; order Pinales; family Pinaceae; genus Pseudotsuga; species Pseudotsuga menziesii. Next base: position 93,638 of record LPNX010917509.1, read on the forward strand.
TCTAGATTAACCGAAGAAGGAGATGAGGAAAGAAAAGAAAGTACCACTGCAATGAATGAGCTAGAAGAGGAAATTATGGCTTTGTGGAATTCTGTTTCCTTATTTGATGCTGAAGAGGAAATCAACGTAGCCACGAGGAGCCAAGGGCCGATTAAAGACAACAGTCTTATACTGCCAAAGATCAAAAGGCTGCAAAGAAATATAAAGAAATTTCAAAACAGACCCTCAGCTGATATAGTTCCAGAATTCACTATTACTAGCCAATATCCTAGGCAGAATGACGCGTGGGCCAAGCCAAGCGAAGAAAAGATGAATGCTGATAAACCTCACCACATTGAGCAGCCGATGGACTATGACATCGTGGAGGATTTAAAGAAGGTAAAAGTGAATGTTCCGCTATTCGAAATGTGTAAAGTGCCATAGCAAAAATAAATACTGCTGAAAGCTCTTGAAACATCGGATGAGAAGCTGCCCACGGACAATCAGCCTCAGGAAGAAGAAGAAATCAGAGAAACCAACGTTGGAGGTAAGTCTAAAAGAAAACATCCACCTTTCCTCCTCACATTTGAAATTTTTAATCATAACGTGCACAATTGTCTGGTAGACTCAGGGGCGTCAGTTAATGTCATTCCCATATCAGTATGTAAAAGGATAAATGGGCAGCCTAAGCCATCCACGTGGAGGGTTGTCCAGTTGGATAGGACAGATGTAAAGGTAATTGGTGAGATGGAAGATGTCCTAGTACGTCTGGCATCCAATGACAAAGTATGCCAAGTTATCAACATTGTGGTGGTTGATATACCAGACACTTATGGTCTTGTCCTGAGCAGAGATTGGTCGGCCAAATTAAATGGATATTTCACCTCAGATTGGTCACATCTATGGTTGCCATACAAAGGGAGTCCGAACCAGATTAAGATTCTAAGAGAGCCTCACATGAAATACAATGTTACTCAACTGGATGAGAAGAACGTACCAGTGGATTCTGTATTGGGAAACTATTTTATTGAGTTGGAACCTAGCAATTACCAAGCAGAAGAAGCCAACAACACATCAGACACTCAGCCTGATCTCCTTCGTTTCTCACAAGATGATGAGATTGACTGTAAAATAATAGACTTAGTAGTAGGATTAGATTCACCTTCAGTAGTTAGTGATTTTTGGACTTTGGTTTTTGATGGCTCTAAGACATTAGAGGGGTCAGGGACTGGCTGTGTCCTGATCAACCCCCAGAAGAATAAACATTTCCTCTCATGTAGATTAGAGTTTGAGTGTACTAATAATAGAGCTGAGTACGAAGCACTTGTGTAGGGACTAAAGAAAGTGATTGAATTAAAGGTAAGTAATCTAAAAGTTTTTGGGGATTCTGAAATTATTGTGAAACAAATTCGGAATCAAATACATTGTGTTTCCCCTCACTTAAAGGCTTACCAGAATGAGGTATGGGATTTGCTTAAATGTTTTAATGCATTCAATATTATTTCAATTCCAAGGCTTAAAAACGAAGCAATTGACTTGTTGGCCACATCAGCCGCTAGGCTCGTACCCACTAATAATCGATGTTCTGTCGAACTGCTTTTCAGGCCCTCAGTACCGGATATGATCACCAACTTGCGAGTGTTCGATGATGATCAACAAATAATAGAATGCTTGAAAAATGACGAGGTCTTTAAAGGAGCCATTATAGATGATGAGGAACATCAGGCAGAAATGAAATATGACAATTTCATTCCTAAAGGTGTCAGAACGTTAGAAAAAATGTTCAATTTAAACGAAAAGTTCAGAAGACCAGCCAATGTGAAGACCCACAGCTCATCTCTGCAATTCGAACTGATTAATTTAGGGACTGAAACGAATCCTAAATTTGTGAATCTCGGCAAATGATGTTCACCGACAGAAAGAGACAAGTTCGTCAGTATGTTTAAACAATATAAAGATGTTTTCGCATGGACGTACGAAGATTTGAAAACATACAACACTAGCATCATCAAGCATATCGTCCCCATTAAAGCAGGCGTCAAGCCATATCAGCAACCGTTAAGAAAAATGCATCCAAAATTGGAACCGCTGATTCAGAGTGAAGTGAAGAAATTATTGGATGCTAGAATCATTTTCAAAGTCAGACACTTTGAGTGGGTATCAAATCTGGTACCAGTAAGGAAAAAGTCAGGAGAAATCAGACTCTGCGTGGATTTCAGGAACCTAAACCGTGCATCAGACAAAGATAACTATCCTGTTCCACCCATGGAGCAATTGCTACAAATGGTCTCTGGTTCTGAACTATTTTCATTATTAGATGGTTTCTCTGGCTACAATCAAGTGTTAGTAGCTGAAGAAGACAGATTAAAGACAACGTTCAGGACCAAATGGGGAACCTTCACCTACAGAAGGATGCCTTTTGGGCTTATAAATGCTGGAGTGACGTTTCAGAGGGCTATGGACATAGCTTTTCGTGGATTGATTGGCCGAAGTGCTGTAGTATACCTTGATGATATTACAATATTCTCGAAGCGAAGAGAAGAGCACGCGTTTCACTTAAGGCAAATTTTCGAACGTTGTCGAAAATACAACATCTCACTCAATCCTAAGAAGTGTGTGTTCGCTGTCACGGAGGGCAAGTTGCTGGGTCACATAGTTTCGAAGAAAGGAATATCTATAGATCCAGAAAGAATTAAGGCTATTGAACAAATTCCCTTGCCCCATAATAAAAGGGGGATGCAATCATTTATGGGAACGATAAATTTCGTGCGAAGGTTTGTGCCTGATTTTGCTCAGATTGTCAAACCACTACAGTAGATGGTGAAGCAAAATGCACTATTCAAGTGGACTGAAATTGAGAAGAGTGCATTTAGCAAAATCAAAACTGCTGTCGCACATGCACCATCCTTGAAAATCCCAAATTTTGACAAAGATTTTATCTTGTATACCTTTGCATCCGATGATTCACTAGCAGCTGTGCTCACCCAAAAGGAAGATGGGGGGGGGATGAATTCCCAATATCCTTTATGAGTACTAGTCTGCAGGGGGCCAAATTGAACTACCCAACTGTTGATAAACAAGCTTACGCTGTATTCAAGGCAGTAAAACAATTCATACCTTATATTTTAAAAAATAGAACCAAGGTAATCGTCCCCTACCCAGCTGTAAGGTCCCTTCTTATACAAAAATATTTAGGAGAAAGAAGAGGCAACTGGGTAATAGCTCTTCAAGAATACGACCTTGAATTCAAGCCAGCATCAATAGTTAAAGGACAAGGTTTATGCAAACAGATGACTAAAAATGGAAAAAATGAAGAACACGCCTGGGAAGATGAAGCCGAATTACATGTAATGGAGGTATGTCCTTTGTTTACAGCTCCCGAGTCTTCGTATAGAGACCTTGTGCACTACTTGCAGGTAGGAATATTACCAGAACATTGGAATTCCAAGCAAAGGAGAGCGCTGCATCTTAAATCAGCCACATATCAACTTGTTGAAGGGGTATTATTCAGAAAGAATTATGATGGGGTTCTTCTTAGATGCTTAGAAAAGGAATATGCGAAGAAAGTGATGGCATAATTGCATGACGGTCATGCTGGAGGACATTATTCAGAGGATACCATAGCCCACAAAATCCTCAGGGTAGGTTACTATTGGCCTATGCTCTTTAGAGATGCACACGCACATGTCAGGAAGTGTGATATTTTCCAAAGGTGTAGGGGGAGACAGCCTAAAGCAGCAGCACCTCTAAATCCTGTGATGATCACGGAGCCATTCGAGCAATGGGGACTGGATATTATTGGAGAAATAAAACCGAATTCCTCTTTGTAGCACAAGTACATTCTGACCGCTACTGATTATTTCACTTGCTAGGTCGAAGCCATCCCACTGCGCAAGATAAATGAAGATGAGGTCATCATCTTCCTACAAGAACACATCATGACCAGGTTTGGAGTTCTAGTTTCGTTAGTTTTTGATAATGCTAAGTACTTTTCATCAATTAAATTGACTGCTTTTGCTCATGATAAAGGGATAAAATTGCATTATTCTGCTAATTACTATCCACAAGGAAATGGCCTGGCTGAATCCTCCAACAAAAATCTGATTAGAATTTTAAAGAAGAATGTGGTAGAAAACCAGAGGAGTTGGCACTCAACATTACCAAATGCCCTTTGGGCCGATAGGGTCACCCTCAAGTCTACGATTGGAGTGTCTCCATATACCCTTGTCTATGGTAAAGAAGCCATCCTTCCTCCCAATATAATGCTACCATCTTCCATACTAGCTCAAGAGTCTAGGGGGTCGGATGATGAAGTTTTGCAAATAAGAATATATAATCTCCTGAAAGCAGAAGAGGCTAGATCTAAAGCCAGAGAACGCTTTAAGCAACAGCAAGAGTTAGTTAAGAGATGGTTCGACAAGCATAAAGCTGGAACAAAAGACTTTGAAGTAGGAGACTTAGTCCTCAAATGGGACCACCCCCATGATGAGAAAGGAAAGCACACTAAATTCCAGCAGTTGTGGGTAGGCCCTTATCAGATAGTGGCAAAGCTTGGCCCTTCTACTTATAAGTTGCAAGATCTGCAAGGATGGGAAGAGAACTTACCAGTAAATGGTTTGGTCCTCAAACCGTATTTTTCCTGAGTTTGTTTGAATTCTTCTGTCTTGTATATAAATAATTTGTTTGGCTGTCTTTTGAGTCATGTTTTACAGTTTGTTTTAGTTTGTTTTTCTTGATTCTAATAAAGGGAATGAACCCACGGTTGCATAGAGAACATTAAAATGTTTGGGAATGATAAACATTTTTGGGTCTCAGACTATGTGTTTTGTATAAAAGGATTTCTTCCAGTTTAGTCGTTTTCTCGAGTAATTCTGTGTGCATTTAAGTCCTTCTTAAGCCCTGTGAAATAAGCCATATTCGAAGAGTCTAGAGTACTATGTTGAGGCTCCATCCACGTCACACTTAAAATGTTCTAAGGAGCGGCAACAGAGGACCCATGGAAAGGAGCAAGGTGAACATTATATTAAATATAAATGATCCCATGCCAAGAAATGAATGCCAAAAGGCAAATAAAGAGTCAAAAATTCATATGAAAGCATCATAAATCAAAGCAGGTGTTGAATCATGAGTATTAAATTTCCAAAAGATCCTCTCCGTCCGTGAGCTGAAACTTGAAGTACCCCACTCACACAAAGGGACACTATGGGATAGAGGATCCTGAATTAAAATTCAGTATGAAAGGCATGCAGGAGGACTCATATATAAAAGGGACAAAAGTCCAGAAGCACAGAAAGTGCTAAAGTGGCATGGGAATGAGGAACAAATGAATATTTCTGTTTGCCATATTCTACAATCCTGTGGTGTCCAAGCTGTCTGATACCTGAAGACAAAGGTAATAATGAAACTCATCTTCTGGCCTCAACAGAGTTATCTGGACTTGAAAATCTTGGTTTCCACTCTCCCTTATTGGACTATCATCAATGATTAAAGGTACACACTTCTGTCATTTGAGAAATCCGAAAAGCTGGAAGAATTCAATAGATGCATTATTGTTAAACAGTCTGTCACCCAAAGAACAATCGCCCAGATATCTAGGTTCTCTAGGTAATCGCCAATTGTTGCAGCTGCAACTTTTCTCCCCCAATTTTCTTAAATTTTTGGGTCCCTCCTCATGATTTAGCATTATTATTGATCGTTGAACTCTCGAGCCTTTTGGGCATGCTGTCTTTTCGAGTAATTTTGAAGATTGATTGTTGGCTTGTTTAAAATTGCCATGTTTGTTTTTCGTGTTGGGTCGTGGACGTGAATTTAGTTTGCTAGTCGAGGATAAGTCAAGTATTTTGTTCTTTAAGGCCGCTGTTTCGGAGGTAGAACAATTTTTAACCTTTGCTGATTCTTAAAACTGTTTGAGCACTCATTGTTTTTTGGTTAAATCGGCGGCTGATAACTTGTTTCTCTTCCGCCGTTGCGGATCCCAAATCGATTAGCCGTCCGAAACATAAAGAGCTCCGACTGACGATGTACGTTTACCTTTCAGTCACGCACCCGAAGCCTTTTCTCTTCCACTGTTGCGGCTGAGAAAGCCTTTTCGCGTCCGATGTCAAAGCCTTCTGACTTCCGACCAAAGTTTTCACGCCCACATCGTGTGTCTTCATCCTTTTCCCTTCAGTCGTTGCGGATCTCAAAGTCATTGAGCTTCCAAAAGGGAAAGCCGTCCGATTTCTGATTCAATTTTTTCCCGCCCTCCCGTCGCATGCCGATAGCATTGACTCTTCCACTGTTGCGGCCGGGAAATCCATTTGGCTTTCGATGTTGGTTTCCTTTCGATTTCCGCCATTGGTTTTGTTATCACAAGATTGGAGAAGAGAGAGGTAGTATAGTCGGATTTTGTAAAATGACAGTGGTGCACCTGACCATTTCTTGTGGATTATCTGTTCAGTCAGTTTAGTTTGCTGCTGTGGTTTAAATGCGTCTCCCAAAAATGATGCTTGTCATTTGATTGCAGGTACTTTCCAGAGATTGGTCAAGGGAGGCAGACCGTTTGATGAAGGTAGAGCCGAAACCAGTGGGATCGTAAGATGGACAAACCAAAGAAAGGACAAAAATGAAAGGTGACAAAGGAGCAGTTCTGAAAGGTCCGGAAGTTACTTAGCCAATCATGGGCAGGCGTAGAAAAGATAAAGGAATATGAAGCATTGGGGAGCTGAAAGGTCATCCGTTTGGGGGGCAGCCCAAACGATCTGTGGCTATAGTTTAAATACTTGAAAGTTAGAATTTAGAAAGGACTTTTTCCCTGGAAGAACTTGTAACCCATTTTCTTGTAAGAGGAACTATTTCGTTTTACAATCAGAAACTGCAACTTTTTCCTACTGGAGAAAGCGAAATGTGGAATGTATCAATGTGACTAAATGAACAATGTTGAAGGGGAACTATTTCGTTTTCAGCTGTGTTTCATTAACTGTGAGAGTGTTTAACTTCCTGAACCTATGTTCTTGTTGAATGCTTTTTTCAGTATATTTCGTGATGTTTTCCACTTTGAGTGATAAATGTTGTTCATAAAACAATTGGCTAATTGGTTGTTAAAAAATATGCAATTTTTCATGTGTCTTGAAAGAAGTATCAGCTATCTGTAACTTTTCACTATGCATGTGCAAAATATATTACTCACCAATGAATGATAATCCTGCTCCCTAGGGATAGTTTAGGTAGTTAGCTTTTCTTGTTTTATGCGATTTGGATGCTTGTGAGCCTTAAGACGAGAGGTAAGAACCTGCGCATCACATTGTGATTGTTCCTTGCATCTTTATCACCCTGCATGGTTAATTAGGCACTTGCATATCATACATTAAGTAAAAAAAAAAAATACAAAATATCCGGTGGGCCAGGCCGCAACAGGTAAAACCCTTTGTTTTGTTTTTGACCTACGGTAGCCGGACCGCAAACCGGATGGATTCCCCACACCAAACAGTCACGGGGTAGTTGGGAATGTTGACTGGGGAGAATCCCTTACTGTTTCTTCCTGTGAATTTCCAGGCCTCAACAGGAGGTAAATATTATTTGTGCGAATATTTTTTTGATGGATTTTATTAATCCTTTTGGATTTAGTGGATATGTCATAGGAAACATCAATATGGAAATATCCACATATATTTACATTTGGAAACACACAATTGTAGTACATGAGTGCCACTACTCGAATTGTAGCTAAGGTTTGAAGCAAAGTATTGGAAGGAAATAAGGTTATTCAAAGATCCATTTTTGAAATTTATTGAGGACAAGAAATATTGAGTGGGGAGTAATCTCATATACCCAATTAAATAATTTTCGAATAATGCTACTTGCAAATAATGTTTCACCAACCTACTAGTTCCCTAGGTTGAGACAGAGACATAAATGTTTTAATAAGGGGATATTGGACCCAAAAGGACTTTATTTTACCATATTAACATCTAAATGGGTCACAAAAATGTTAAATTATAATAAAATAATGTGTCATGGGTTCATGAAGATACTTGGAATCTTGTGGAGCCTTTGGGTGACTATATTCCTCACACACTTGGCATGATATTCATCCAAATTCGAAAATATGGGTAATATAACGTTATTGGAGGGAGATATGGTGTCAAATAACATATAATGAGCCAAGTAATTATAATTATTAAAGGATATCAACTCCCATGGGAGAGGAATATGCTAGAATACAATGTGTGCCACTTGGAAGGAGATTCCATGCACTCTATGACAACAAATGATGAAATATTCTATGGCAATAATGGCAAATTCATACCTGATTGCAGACATATGAAAAATATGACATGAAAGAGATAAAAATAACCCCCAATAGCTCAAATTCAGGATTTATATGCATCCATTCGAATTGGGGAAAGAATTGAAGCATGGAGAGGAAGGCAAGTGCCATAGGAGTTACTAAACCACTAAGCTGAGTTGGAGGAAGCCCATAAAGGGAAAATAGACCTTAGGAGACCTCATAAATTTAATACAAGGATTTCATGAGGAAGGATAAGGTATTTTTATTATTTTTTAATTGGCCTTTAGAATTTTGGAGATCTTTTGCTTGTCCATTGCAAGGTGAGTGTTCACTCTCCCTGCTTGTGAACCAATTTCGAGGGAGTTGGATTCCTTTCCAAGTTGGTTGATGGAGAGGCCATTAATACATATAATTTTAGCTTAATGAAATAGTTTTAATTTTATTTTTAAGTCCCACATATTTCAAATTCTCATATATTTCCCTATTCTCTCATTCCTTCTTCTCCATTCCCCCACACTCTCATGTTGAGGGCGCACTTGTTGGAGTGGTGCTTGTGTTTGCTGAGTATACTTGATGCCTAAAATTTGATATATGATGTATGGATATGTAATATAATGTCCATATTACCTGTAAGTCTAAATATCATAAATACATGTATGAAATTCTTGCATTCACCATGCTCTTGAATAACTAGTTTTCATGTATTTGGCTTCAATCTGGAAGTAGTTTTATATCAGATTTGTATGAGGGATATTCTCTGAGTTTGATGATTTTGTGATATCCATATATGATGTATGAATCTGTACTTTCATTTGCCTATTATATATGTCTCTAAATACAAGAAATCCATATGTGAAACTCTTGCAATCCCATGCTATTAAATCACTAGTTTTCATGTATTTGACTCCCATACTAAATTAGTGGTATACCAGACTTGTATGAAGGGATTTCACTGATGTGTAATACTGTTGGAGAATAATTTTTTATGTTTTATATGGTATCTATATCTCACATCATGATCTGAACATTTAACTCTACCTTTCATATGTCAAAATTGAGCTAGTTATGCAATTTCCCCATAAGCAATTTCACTGAAAGTGGTCATGCGAATGTTGAGATTTATAATCAGTTTCAAGAGATAATACCTATGATTAATTATATTTCCTGATGTATTATATTCATTCCCATACTCTATTATCAAATTTGGTAGTTTTGTACTACATTTGGAGAGCCAAAAGTGTCATTTACCCTTGGGGGTTTTAACATCGATTTCCTAGTGTTATTGTCCTTCTTTCTCTATGGAAAAAAGAAAGTAAAGTGTATGAGAATTAATATTATTCATTAGGATGTAATAATACCCCTAAATCTATTCCATACATAATTTGAATTCATTTGGGTGCATTTAGGTCAACCTGGGTTTCACTAGTCTAAAGCTAGAAATTGGCCAAATTTGTGAAAACTGGGGTAACATGTCAAAATGAATTTATGATTCAAAAATTGAGTGTATGAGGTATTTTATTATGTTTTAAATATAATATTATCCCTCCATAATGATTTTGGAAATGTTCAATGGTGTTTGGAACCAAACCAAGGACTAGTTGGCCACATTTTTCCTAATAAATTTGCATTGTTTCTCCTTAACCCCCAAAAAGGTTGTAGAGGTATAAATTTAGATACAAAGTGTCCATAAAAAACCTTGGTATGTTTTAATACTCACATGCAATTTCCTTTCAAATTCGGGACCATTTGGTGAAAGTTGGAACCTTCTAGAGTAATAACCAGTTAAGCACGAATTTTCTCAAATTGTAATATTCTCCAAAATTCCAAGAAGGGACATTACAATAACCATGGGGTGGATCTCCAGTCATAGAGGTAAAATTATTTGCATGTTAAAGCATATATTTTATGTGATTATTATTAACCATGGTGATAGCGCTCATAATTTACCCTCGGTTATGAAAGGATAATCCGAAGGTAACCAAAAAACCAATATTTAGGAATAAAGATGGATTCTTTCTTTCTAGAGAGGGATATCTCAATAGTTTAACTCACAGGACATAAATATTTGCAAAATAAATGAAATTTGATAATGAATGTGGTTGAAATATGTGTTCATTGGACATGGATTCATGTATGATAACAAACATTAATAGTGATGTTGCAAAGGAATTTTAACCGAGGCATGGTAGCTACTTCTTCATAGTCAAAAGGCGGGTTGTCTGGTGATAAAGAAGAAATTAGGAACAATGAAGTAATATGGGCATCTAACAAGGATGAATCCAATATTAACTTTAGAAGAACAATTTTGTGAATACTTGAAAGCAATGGACCAAAGCATATGAGTATCAATTCTAACCCTCTATAAACTCATTCAAGTATGAAAAAGATAACATAATGAAGATTATTAGGAAACACATGCACATATAAGAAAGGGAAAATACAGATTGCAAATAGAATAACACAAGAATCTCTGTCAAAATGCTTGCTTAACTATGAAATTTTATTAATTCTTTGATCTCTGTTACAATATCAATTTCTCTCATGGGTTCCAACCTTTGTTACATTGTAAAAGGTTTCTTAAATAAAAAAACATGCTTCTTGAGCTGATAACTACTTTTATAATAAAAATAGGAAAAATAAATGCCTTATTACATATGTCACTTTGCTCCCTAACTAACTATATGCTCAAAAATCAATTAAATTTTTTGTCTAAACTAATCTTCAATGTCTTCAAAATTTCTTCACTAGTGCAACTTGTACTTGGTCTTTCCAAATTTATCAACTATCTTCCACGGATCGACAATTGGAAGCTCCAAGCTGGCCATTTCTTTAGAAAGTACCCTCAATTTCACATGGTCCACATAAGAAATTGCTAGCAGGTAAGCACAAGTAGCTCTGAAAGTATCAATTATTTCAAAATCCACAGATAACTTTTGTGACAGCGGATCCCTTTTTTACCGTAGATTTATCGCTTCTTTGTTTTCCACTGTAAATACTCTCCTTGATTTTCTGCTATCCATACAACATGTAAAACATCACACATATTTCATTAGTGGATCCTCAAATATCCCTTGATCTTATTCCTCACAGATCCCAACCGTTGATCCGTTTCACCCTTTACACATTTCACTCAACTCCAAATGTACATCTAGCATGTTTATCTTCTCAATGAACTTAATATCAACCATCGATCTTTATCAATACCAATCTCAATCATTTATAAATATTACCTTTTAACATATTTTGCCGATCTCCCTTCCTACTTCCTTTGTGCTTCTTCTAATAGCGGAATCTCCCTCGACCGTAGGTCTCTCCATATTTAAATATCAACCTTTGATTGAGTGGGTCGTTTAACACAATCCTCTAATTTTAAAATATTATTAGTCCACACAAATTTTATCAACAAAATAATCTCTAGCCATTGATATCATCCAACATCAATCCTCACCATTGATCTATACGGGTTGTACTCTTTTCCAGTGATTCCCGACTCAACTTTCTTCGTGCATGTTCCCCCAGCGGAATCCTTATGCACTGCAGATCACTTTCTTCTTTAAATATTTGTTGTTGATATATGCAGGGTGTAAGCTTTTCCACTGATTGGAGAAGTTCATTTCTCCGCACTAGTTTCACCAACAGAATCATTCTTAGGCATAGATCCTATCTTATCTTTTTCATGATCGCAGATATAGGCTCCCCTTTAAACCATTCCGCTAGTTTCCCAAAAACACATTAATGTGCATCTCTTGTTAGCTGATTAATTGTCAACTGTAGATATTCTCATCCATAGATATACACCATTAAAACCTATCACATGATACCATAGGTGCAAATTTTTCATTTAAAGCTTATTTCCAAAGCTTAACCCATAATTTCCTAGGAAATACATATTTAATATTTAGAGTTAGCCCCTTTCATTCTTCTTCAAGCACCTTACAAGCATACTTTTGGTCATATCATAAAAAATTTCCATACCATAACTTATTTCCTATGAGGCCTGCCCCTTTCCAACTACTAACCATAAATTGCGCTAACAACTAGCTCCAACTAGGGATGCTATCCTCCCTGCGAGGTAGCAAAGAACTTGCATACTAGTTCCTATTTTATTTCCCTGTACAAAACTTTTTCAAAATTTTCAAATCTCAAAAATCTTTTTTCTGTATATAAAATAAAAGAAAAATGACAACCCCTCAAGATTTTAAGGCCTTCTCTTCGGGATTCAAATCTTCCAGCTCGCCACCTGTACTGATTTCTTCAAATTAAATAAATATGTACAACTAAATTACAAAAAATTCCTTCCATCTCAAGTTAAATAGTTTTTCATAAACCTTCCATTTACAGGGCCCCCTTTTAGTCAAACCCCATCTTAATGTTGCAAAATGAATGAATTGTCTCCTCTAAAAGTTGCAATGATGTATGGGCCTTTCCACATGTGATCAAATTTTCCATGCTTATCTTCTCTAGGTGCATCCCACCTTAAAACCAGGTCATCAATTTGAAATTTCTTTTCTTTCACCCTCCTGTCAAAGGTATTTTTCATCTTCCCTTGATGTATATGTACCTTGTCATAAGCCCTATGTCTTATTTCATTTAACTCAATAATCTGATTGGTACTTCTATGCATATGGTTTGGCTCCTCCTCTTGATATTATAGTAACTTCATGACTGGAAGACCTAAAGATATTGGAAAAACCACGTTTTCTCCATATACGAACTGGAAAGGTGACATGCCAATAGCCCTTTTTGTACTGATCGTATATTCCCACAAAGAATATTTCAATTTTGTGTGCCAAGATTTGTTGTTTTCCTCCAACAATATTTTTATTATTCTCACTAAGCTCTTGTTAGAAGATTTTTCAAGCCCATTCCCTTGAGGATAGTATGTAGTAGAGTGATTCAAACTGATATGATACTTATGACAAAAACTAATCATCTTCTCTGACTTGAAAGCAGGTGCATTATTAGTTACAATTATTTTAGGACATCCAAACCTTGACCAAATTTATTCTCTAAAACACCCATAATAACATAATCAATGGCTCTCCTGGTTGGTATAGCCTCAATCCATTTTGTGAAATAATCAGTTGCGGCTAAAATCCATCTATGATGACCAGAAGAGTTTGGGTTAATTTCTCCAATGAAATCTACCCCCCACTGTTGAAAGGGTGCCTCAATTGAAATGGGATTTAGTGTTAATGGTGTTAACACCAAAAAAAGGTTAACTACCTCATCTACCCCATTACATGGCTCATTTGTCTATCTGCCTACCATATTTCCCTGAAAATCCCACTAAAAAGCCTCCAAAAGGCCTAAAATGCCTCCAAAAGGCCAAAAAACCCCCTTTTTCCTCCAAAAATGTCCAAAATTCCTCTAAAAATAGCAAAATCCCCAAAAGGGAAGAAAAAATATAAAAATAATGAGGAAAAGGAGGAAAAACCCTAAACAAGCTGCCCTAAACCATATGGTTTCCAAAACCATGGGCCAGCACTCCACCACCAAAAAACTATAAATAAGTGGTGGAGACCCCTCATTTCACATCCACAGTCAAAAGCATCCTGCCTCTGCCGAAATTATTCTCGAAACCCTAGCTTACCATCAAGCTACTTTCACCATTGAGAACCCTTTTGGCCCATTTCCACCACCGGAAAAGGAAAAGAAGCAGCTTGGAGCTTGAAGCCACCGACATCGGACCAACGCAACGGACTCCACCAACCTCCTCATCGGAGGTAATATCAATAAAATCACCATTATACATTTCTTTCCTGTTTTTTGCTTTATGTTATTTACTTTTTACTGCTTTA